>LAPY01003082.1:14015-26529 GCA_000970635.1 Eragrostis tef | reverse complement strand
GGTAGGGCAGCCGCCACACTTGCCCCTGCTTGTCACATCAAAGAAGATCATGATATAGTAACTATCGTCTAATCATAGCTTAATTATTCTCGTTAGATTCGTCTCGCGAATTAGCACAGGGGTTCTGCAATTAGTTTCGTAATTTGGTTTTATTTAATACCCCTAAATGGCAAGATTCTACAGGCCTAAAAAAGAAACGAACAACCCCTAAGGATGACATATTTGTATATCAAACTGTGATCTAAAGAACTCCCTCTAGTATCAAAATTGTTGTCGTTTTGAGGTTGTTTAGGCCAAACTTTTAAAACTATGACTGCATATTTATTTATATGTGTTAAGTTTAGAATGTGAAAATATAATTTTATAAAAAATACACTTTAACTATATATATTTTATAAATATTCTTATTGTAAAAAGTATTGGTCAAAGTTAATTTTGAAGACTGTGTCAATATCCAAAATGGCAGTAATTTCGAAACTAGAGGGTATTAATTAAACATATGGACAGTTAATTTGATAGGTTCAACAATTAAATCATTAACTTAACTTTTAGGTATGGCTATAATTAAAAATCAAACTTAGGGCACATGCCCCTATGCTCATAAAAAAACAAATAAATACTATGAATTTTTAATTAACGGAGCACCATGATATTGTATATTTTAATTATTACACATTGATAGTTCCTTATATCTGAATGACTATTCCTTTTGCTAGCACCTCCGATGGATTATTATTGGTCGCGGCATTGACTATGCTATCCGATACAATGAAAGAACACGCAAGCATCACCGTTTAGAAAATGATGCATGATTTTTTGAATAGAGAGCGACAAATACAGCATATGATTAGAAGTTGAGCATGTTCCTATGCTTCCATAGTGAAATAATTGATAATATATAGCTATTTAATGTTGGCATTACTCTTGTGCTTTAAAAGGAGATGAATATTATGCACACATTTAAGAGACGCCGTCTAAAATACCTATGTCACCATCTAAAGTCAACTATAGCCTACACAACATTTGAAGTTAGGGCGCAGCAGGTCCAAAATCCACTGGCGACAAATTGACGGTGTTGCATTTCGAAAGGCCATACTTCTTTTATTCTTTCTTTTTTACGAGATTCAACGCTCACTCATTTTTATTAATGCACATACGCAAAACATATTTTTATGAGCATCTTCGAACAATGACTCGACAAATCTTCAAAATTAACGAAGCTAGTCACTGATGGCGTCTCACTGTCGACAGAAATATCGCCTACCACTAAAAGCATAACATCGTTAAATCGTATAAAATTTGTTCTTACAGATAATAGAACCCTAAGCTGAGGCTCTTGTAACTACTAGATTACATGTCTTTTTGCTTTATTCTATTCAAAATCTAAATGTGATGTAAAAATACCTCAAATCATCACGGCAAGTAGATGATGTTTCTGCTGGGTTGTGCTACGACACCTTTCTACCTCTTTTGGCCACATTCTCAGTGCCCACCATCCGTTCTCATATATATTTATCTGTTTATGTATTTTTGCGTTAACTTATGACACTAGTAGCATCTCAGGTCATAGATTCGACCTCTGTGGAAGTAATTTTTTTAAGTTTAATGGGGACTGAAAATTTTAAAATTTAACAGCGTCGTGCTTTTAACAATAGCCGACGTAACCGTGGATAACGAGACGTTTGTGATGATTTTACAGAATTTGCCTACTCGGCGAGGTGCCTGTTGTAGTTTTTTAAAACAAAAGCACAAATAATTGTAGTTTTGTATGTTTACTCTCTTTTTCCTCATGTTAGGCTATATTTTACAAGTCTAATTTTGGCCAAAATAAGCTTAAACCGAACTGGCCCCTCTTCTCTGCGACAGGACGCGTCGCGCCCGCTTCGTGATGCCGTTCCCACCAATCGAGCGCAAGCAAGCCGAGCCCTCCCCGTCAGCTCTGCCGCCGGCATCTCCGGCCTTTCCGTCGGATCCTCCTCGGCGCAGTTTCTGCCGGCCTTGGTCTCCGACGAGGCGAAAGGCTAGTGGCTCGGCGCTGCCTTCTCCTACCCGTCCCTCCCCCGACTCCGCTCCGCCATCTCCGGCCGTCACCGCTGAATCGTCCTCAGCTTCTCTGCGGGGCCTGATCTCTACCGGAGCCTCAGGTTGGGGGAGCCTCGAGGCTGCCGGATCTCCCCATTCGGTGCAGCAACCGTTTCTTGGTTTTCTGGTAAGCCCCAAAGTTATGCGGTTGTCCTTTTCCACTTTTCCCAAATCATCCTTGGCGGTTACTAATTCGCGTTCATTTCGGATCGGTTTCTGTCGCCAGGCAGATGGGCTGATTTGCAGCCGGGGTACTGCGACCGTGAGCTGCCCCCCGGCCCCGATGGCAGGGCTGGAGGAGCTGAAGAAGCGCAGCAGGTCCAAAATCCACTGGCGACAAATTGACGGTGTTGCATTTCGAAAGGCCATACTTCTTTTATTCTTTCTTTTTTACGAGATTCAACGCTCACTCATTTTTATTAATGCACATACGCAAAACATATTTTTATGAGCATCTTCGAACAATGACTCGACAAATCTTCAAAATTAACGAAGCTAGTCACTGATGGCGTCTCACTGTCGACAGAAATATCGCCTACCACTAAAAGCATAACATCGTTAAATCGTATAAAATTTGTTCTTACAGATAATAGAACCCTAAGCTGAGGCTCTTGTAACTACTAGATTACATGTCTTTTTGCTTTATTCTATTCAAAATCTAAATGTGATGTAAAAATACCTCAAATCATCACGGCAAGTAGATGATGTTTCTGCTGGGTTGTGCTACGACACCTTTCTACCTCTTTTGGCCACATTCTCAGTGCCCACCATCCGTTCTCATATATATTTATCTGTTTATGTATTTTTGCGTTAACTTATGACACTAGTAGCATCTCAGGTCATAGATTCGACCTCTGTGGAAGTAATTTTTTTAAGTTTAATGGGGACTGAAAATTTTAAAATTTAACAGCGTCGTGCTTTTAACAATAGCCGACGTAACCGTGGATAACGAGACGTTTGTGATGATTTTACAGAATTTGCCTACTCGGCGAGGTGCCTGTTGTAGTTTTTTAAAACAAAAGCACAAATAATTGTAGTTTTGTATGTTTACTCTCTTTTTCCTCATGTTAGGCTATATTTTACAAGTCTAATTTTGGCCAAAATAAGCTTAAACCGAACTGGCCCCTCTTCTCTGCGACAGGACGCGTCGCGCCCGCTTCGTGATGCCGTTCCCACCAATCGAGCGCAAGCAAGCCGAGCCCTCCCCGTCAGCTCTGCCGCCGGCATCTCCGGCCTTTCCGTCGGATCCTCCTCGGCGCAGTTTCTGCCGGCCTTGGTCTCCGACGAGGCGAAAGGCTAGTGGCTCGGCGCTGCCTTCTCCTACCCGTCCCTCCCCCGACTCCGCTCCGCCATCTCCGGCCGTCACCGCTGAATCGTCCTCAGCTTCTCTGCGGGGCCTGATCTCTACCGGAGCCTCAGGTTGGGGGAGCCTCGAGGCTGCCGGATCTCCCCATTCGGTGCAGCAACCGTTTCTTGGTTTTCTGGTAAGCCCCAAAGTTATGCGGTTGTCCTTTTCCACTTTTCCCAAATCATCCTTGGCGGTTACTAATTCGCGTTCATTTCGGATCGGTTTCTGTCGCCAGGCAGATGGGCTGATTTGCAGCCGGGGTACTGCGACCGTGAGCTGCCCCCCGGCCCCGATGGCAGGGCTGGAGGAGCTGAAGAAGAAGCTGCAACCCTTGCTGTTCGAGGACTCGGACAGAGACGGCCTCAGCACCAGGGTGCCTGTCCCGGAGGATACCTGCGATTCCTATGTGGTAAGCACGACCTGTCGACATTCTTGGGCCAAAGGAGTAAATTTAGTTGGTTTAGTTAAATGCAATATATGGGCTGCGTTTTTCATTTATGAAGTTGGGATTCTACTTCCCTATGCGCACAGTAACTTGATTCCGTGTTTCTTTAGACTGCCTAAATTCTTTTTCTTTGGGTACTGTCTGCGTAATCTGGTCGTAGCCAGACGATCCCCGTGGGGTTAATCAACTGTGACTTGTAACTCATAATTCTCGGTAAAACAGAGCTAGCTATCAGCAATGGAATTATAAATAGTGACACAATAATCAAATAAATGACAAGGAGCAATCTTTGTAAATTTTAGGATTGACTGCCAGTTTGTCACGTGTCTACCTCTGTGCTTGAGTACTCTGACCTCTTCAACATTGTTTGTGCCTTTTGTTTGATTAAATCTTTTGATTTCAAATTTCTTTCTAACTATAATGAGCCCGCTTCTTTTCAAGCATGACGTCTTGTTATGTGAAATTTTTACATTGCTGGAGTAATTCTGCACTGATTCTTTTCTTAATCATGTAAAAGTTTGGGAAGCTCTACTACCGCTAAAATTTGGAACATTATTTCCTTCCGTGTGATCAATCCATGATGTCAGATAGGTCAAAGTGAGAATAGGTGAGCTCTATGGAAGCATAAGTTAATCAAACCGACAGTGCAAAACTAATTTCAGTGTTTATCTGTATTCTCTTGTGGCTTCTTTGTTTTTACATGTGCATGAATACGAACTTTAAATTTCTGTTGGATCCTGTACGTGCCAATGGCGATGAAACAAGAACAAAAAACATCATTAATCGGCATTTTGTTTCTATTGTTAGTTGTTAGTGCTGAAGTCATAGTTGGGGATTAATAATAGTATTAACTTAGATGGCCTTCACTGAATGTATTCAAACCGGAACAGTCATGGAGTTATAAGTATGTTATGTCTAAAACGCGGCTCTCAACTCTAAAACCAGCACTAGACACCCGTCTTATGAAATAACGGGATGTTTTTGCCTGGTGTGGACTGGATCTTTTACTAGTGTTGCACAGAACATGCTGCACAAGATCTTCCTTATGGATACCTGAAAGTAAGGTAAGAGAAAAGATCAATGGTATGCAGCATGTGAAACTTGACCTCCTAGGAGACTACATCAGACAAACCACTGACATGTCAGCTGAAACAATGGTCATTTGGGTCACAGGGGTATCTTGTAGGTATCTTGTACAAATAATGCTAGCTCATGCTGTGTTTCAAACATTCTAGATTTCAGCATTGAGAAAGAGCCGAAGCAAAGGTTGGAAACTTGAAAAAATGAACTCTTTTCGTAATTTGTATTTTTCATATGTGCCCAAGGTGTCTTTGGAGCTATAGAACTAGAAATGTGATAAGAAAAATGCATTTAAAATGATCAAAAATGCATTTAGAAGGATTGCACTATTGCTAATTGTGATGCGGTGAAATTACCACTTGTGTTGATTTTTTTCTTTTTTGAAAAAAATGTTAGAACAACTGTTGTCCCCAGTTATCAAAAGTCCAACAAAGGAAGTTTAAATTCTACTGTGGAAGAAAGACTAGGTGGTAACGACTTAGATGTAATACCATCAGCAGATTATTTAACCCTATAAAATCTTTGTTCACCACTGGCAGTTTCCATGGATGTTCAACACCAAAATTTTGGAGTTCCCTCTAGGGTTTCTCTTACCCTTATTTATGTGTTTCTTGTGAGTATTATTTGATCTTGTGTTTTTAGAAGCCTGTTGATTCTCTTTTCGGTCTTTTGATCTTCCTGTAATGTGTAGCTTGGTGCTCGCATGATAACAAAACTGTTTCTATACTTAGAGTTGCATCTCTGCATAAATAATCCTAATCTGTTGTTACCGGATAGACCTTAAACTCAAATAATGTATGAACTATTCTGAATAGGCTTGTTCCATATTTTTCCTTGCCTTATTGTCAATGCAGCAACGAACTGGCAATAGGAAAAAAATATTCAACATATATGATGCATGCTTGGGTAACCTCTGACATTCAGCTTCATCCACCCACGTTCTGTTTACATTTTCAAGCTCATGAACTAAGCATGACTGAATGCATAATAATTTCCTTTTGTTTCTTTTATGTAGGTTTCTGATGGTGGAACTGTTAATTTACTGAGTAGATCATTGGGTGAGTATAACATCAATGAGCTTGGCTTTCACAAACGAAGTGCTGGGCCAGATGAGGAAAATTCTGATGAGAAGGCTTACCGATGTGCCTCTCACGAGATGCACACTTTTGGTGCCATTGGCAATGGTGCAAGCAGTGTTGTGGAGAGAGCTATATTTATTCCAGTACATCGACTTTTGGCTTTGAAGAAGATAAACATATTTGAGAAGGTTCGTATTTTTACTTCTTATCCATCAATGCAAATAGTGACTAATTGCTTTTTTTTTTTCATTTTAAGCCAAACATAAGGCTTTTACTTTTCAATCCCTTTATCATAGTTCATTGAACTTCCTTGAAGTTAATCCATACATTCTCGGAAGTTTATCTGAGGCTAGAGATAGACTTTATGAGTGCTTGTGCCTACAATTCGATTCTATTACTGAGCAAGGGAGATTTTCATCTTCTCCAACACTATTTATTACAGATTCAAGCATCCTTATTTTGAAGAAAATTATTGTAAATTGAGAAACACTTACCCTTTGTCCATTAATTCCATATATAACAGAATATGGAGCATTCTTGTTAGTTGATAAGGGCAAGGCACAATTCATTTTTCCAGTTGCCACCCTTCATTGCGATCTAATGTTCTGACTAGTTGACTAGCTGGAGAGGAAGGAGTTTGAGCTGAACACACCAGCCAAGACATGTAATTGCCCTGCATAAATGGAATGCAGAGGGTTTTTTACATAGTTAAAGTGGAAGTAGAGTAGTAGACTGAGTTCCATCTATAGCATGAAAACAGTTCAGCAGATATGTCAAAGAATACAATTTTTTTTTTTTTGATTTTGAATTCAGTTTGTATGCACTTGTAGCAAGACATGATTGTTATTGCATATAATTATCCTGATTTTGCTGTTTTGTTGTACTCATCCATATGCATTCTCTTTTCACATTGTCTGTGTTCCTTGATACCCTATGTAGGAGAAGAGACAACAAATTCTGAATGAGATGAGAACATTATGTGAAGCCTGTTGTTACCCTGGTTTAGTTGAATTCCAAGGTGCATTTTACATGCCTGATTCGGGACAAATAAGCATTGCTCTTGAATATATGGATGGTGGTTCATTAGCTGATGTTATAAAGGTTAATAAGTCTATACCAGAACCAGTTCTTGCACATATGCTACAGAAAGTATTGCTTGTATGTCTATTTCCCTTTCTGATTGCACTGGTAAAATTAGGTTGTGACGTTTAGTACTTCCTGAATTATAAATTTTCCTTTATGCAATTCTAAAGGGTCTGCGATACTTGCATGAAGTAAGGCATCTGGTGCACAGAGATATAAAGCCAGCAAATGTGCTCGTAAATCTCAAGGGTGAGGCAAAGATTACAGACTTTGGTATTAGTGCTGGTTTGGACAATACACTGGCTATGGTATGCTACACTGGCTACAATCATCTCAAATATTCTTCTAATGTTGTTTTATGCTTGTATATATGGTATTTCTTAATTAATTATATTGTATAGATTAAATCAGCACTATATTTTTCTGTTAAATAAATATGTTCCAGTGTGCTACCTTTGTAGGCACAGTCACATATATGTCACCTGAGAGAATTCGTAATGAGAACTACTCTTATGCTGCTGATATTTGGAGTCTTGGATTAACAGTATTGGAGTGTGCTACTGGAAAATTTCCATATGACGTAAACGAAGGCCCAGCTAATCTTATGCTGCAGGTGAGGTCTCATATTCATTGATGATTGGATGTAGTATCGTCCCATCTATCCATTGACCTCAAATGAGAATGTATTCGGTGTTTCCTGCCCAAAATGCTACCCTTCTACCTAAGGGGTTTTTCAAGTTTTAAAAAAAATCAATTACACACCAAGTAGCAAAAATGATAAAGCAGACTCCAAATAGTAATTTATTCTCAACCTGAAATATGACTACCTTTTGAGATACTTTGCTAGTAGTTTGCTTTATTACTCGATATGTATGTACAGTTATTCTTTGTATCATCTTAATATATTTGCTTCCTCCTTATTCTGGGATTTCCAAATATTTCACCTTGTATTTCAGATATTGGATGATCCGTCACCAACACCACCAGAAGATGCTTTTTCATCAGAATTTTGCTCGCTCATCAATGGTTGCTTGCAAAAAGATCCTGATGCAAGGCCCTCATGTGAGCAGGTAATGAGACTTAATATATGTTGATTTTTCATGTAACCTGAGTTGTATAGTAGATTAGGATTTGAATATATATATTTAATTTTTTTTCTGGTCCTTTCTAGTGTTGTTAATTTTTATAAAAAATTATAACTTGTGATTAGGCTTAGGCATCACCTTGCTTTTGTCATAGAAGATTAACTGTTTTTCACCAATAACTTTTCATGTAAGTGAACTTTTGTAGCTTTTGTCGCACCCATTTCTCAAGAGGTATGAAAAAAGTGATGTTGACTTAGAAGCATATGTCAGAAGTGTTGTTAATCCGAGAGAAAGATTGAAGCAAATAGCAGAGGTGAGTCCTCCATTCCGTGTAACTTATTCCTGCTTTATTCCTTTTGTACTGTAGAATATTTTATTTCTTGGCGTAAAAGCTAATGTTGATCATGTCGCCAACATAAAAATGAAGCTACCTGACCTACTATTCCATAATTCCTGAGACTCCAATTTGTTTGAATACTAACCCCCAAAAAAATCTTCCATTGGTACCAATGTAACCATCTCTTGCTGAATTATCATTCTGCTAAATGCCCACTAAGAATAAACAGAGTAAAATGAACAGGAAGCATGTCCTGGTAATGAAAGAACTGAGTGGGACTGGGCCTAATGATTTATTTTTTAATGGGCAGCAGGCGTCCTCTTAGCAATTGCAGTTTACTGGCAAAAGTTTGATATAAATTCAAGCAGCCATCTTCCCTTTGCAAAATAACTAGTCAAATTATTTATATTCTCATGTATGGTAGATGATTGACATTACTACCCTGGCTAGAAGGGTGTACAATTTGTGATGATAAAGTTGTGTGAAGATGGGTGTGTCAACCGTATGTCTACCAAGCATGAGATGTAATGACTTCCTTTTTGTCTTAATAACAGATTCTTGCTGTGCATTACTACCTTTTATTTAATGGCTCTGATGTGATCTGGCATCATATGAAGACATTCTACATGGAGGAATCAACTTTCAGGTACAGTACATAGTGTACAATTGTAACCATGATGATTAAATTGTGTGCAAAATAGCTTTACCATTAAGCAATGAGCATAGCATTTTGTTCCTGGATAGGGGTTTATCCAGCTTGTAGATTGTGACTCCGATATACCAGTTGCATTGTACTTTCAATCAGTTTTTTATGTGTAAAAGACTAGGCTCTTGGTAGCGTTTGCAGCTTGCGTCAAATTCAGCCCATCCTCCAGGATGCATAATCTACTCGTATGCTAACTGGCTTGGGTCAGAGTTCTTTTGACACAGTTTCTTGAAGAAAGATCAATCATGGTTAGCTATGATTCTTGTTTTGGTTTTACAAATAATATACCATTTTAGCTTGTGAGTGGATATTGTGAGGAACGGATAAAATGGTGCGAGTTGCTGAAAAGAAAAGGCTAGGTACATTTTCAGCCCCAGTTTTCATGATACGCGCTTATCGGTGGTGGTAACTGACTGGTAAGCTGGTTACTGTCAGTTTTCCAACTTCACCTTGTAGGTGGTGTTGCGTCTCTAGTGTGACATTATTCTCTTTAGATAATATATTTATGGAAAGTTCTTCTTCTGCTCCGCATGTACATGCTGGACACTGTCTTACCTGTCCTGTTCTGTCAGTTTCTCAGGCAATGTGTATGTTGGCCAAAATGACATATTTGATGCTTTATCAAATATAAGAAAGAAGTTAAAAGGTGATCGGCCTCGGGAGAAAATTGTTCATGTTGTGGAGAAGCTACATTGTCGTGCAAATGGTGAAACCGGACTTGCAATTCGTGTGTCTGGATCATTCATTGTCGGGAACCAGTTTCTTGTTTGCGGTGAAGGGTTGAAAGCTGAAGGGATGCCCAGTTTGGATGAACTCTCCATTGACATTCCAAGCAAACGTGTCGGCCAGTTCAGAGAGCAGTTTATCATGGAACCAGGGAATTTAATGTCATGCTATTATATACTAAAGCAAGATCTTTACATCGTCCAAGCGTGACAAGACATTTCTAATTTGTAAGGTGATAACATCACTCTCCTAAGCCCATGCACTTAAGTTATCGAAAGCAGCTACCTTTCTGAACCTCATTTCCCTGTTTCAGTTTCATTTAGTGGCATTGGCCATTGAGCATGTACAAACAATTTACTTTTTGGCTTATTTTCTATTGGATATGCTTTTCAGGCCAGCCACATTTCAATTTGAGCTATTGCTTAAATTCGATCATTTGTTACAGGGATTGTGCAGCTTCGGCTCCTATCTGTGCTGGCAGTTTTAGCCTAATTCTGCATTAAGGATCAGCAAGCCTAGTTGAAGGAGGGCCAAAGGGTGGCATTGACTTCTCAACACTTCTTTGGCTGCCTCAGATTGTCTTGCGTTCCTGTGCTTGTATTAGTTTATTTTTGTTTTTCTGGTGCAAGCAAATTTGTAACACAAGACAATTTTAGAATGTTGTTTTTAAGGAAAAGTTGGGAAACTTGTATCATTATTGGGCCATTATCTCTGATCCATAGCCCGTGATATGGAGGTTCATTGCCAACCATGCTTCTTTCAATATGCTAAATGGTAGGGATATGGAGGTTCATTGCCAACCATGGTATGCTAAAAAAATATATGGAGGTTCATTGCTAACCATTTTTTTTTCCGGTGGAGGGTAGTAGGGAGCCTTGTGACAGTTTTGGAGAGTGTTCTGTTGCAGAATGGTATCAGTTCCAGTGTGTTGTGTGATGCCTGCCGGTGGATGATTCTGTTGCAGAAATGAGATTCTGCCATATGCAATACCGCCGGTGCGGCCAGAGTTAAGAATCTGTGTTCAGCGCTCGATCAGTCGAACCTGAGAAATGGAACACTTAATCTGCCGAATTTGAGAGGACAATCATTTCTTTCACTTGCCGTATCTGTTAGTGCGATTGCCTCTCGATCTCATTAGCAGGTTTCGTTTCCCCACCTCAAGATTGTTGATCTTCCTGTGTTCTTCCGTCAATACATGGAGGTCGTTTCCCCACCTCAAGATCGGTTACAAGATCAAGAAATCTCGGAACCAACATTTTTTCTTAGTATCTTCTAACTGTATACATTGCCAGCAGGCTCTAGCTGTTTTGCATTTGAGGAGAAGTCCAGCCGTCTTCATCTAGTCAATGGCATAACCGGCACCTCATATCTATTCCGATTCAGTGATGGTGTGAGCTATTCTCCAAAGACATCATAATCTTTTGCATATCCCATATGGACTCGCACTTGAAACAAATGCTTGTTGGGGGTAGGAACAACTGGTCTATCAATCGCATGTTGCATCACCATTGGCTTCAGTGCCACTTTGTATTTTTGACTTCACCGAAGATAGGCCTTTCTGATCAGAATGCCAAGAGCAAGAATTTCACGTTGCCACTTTGTGAGATTCGTAGGATTACCTCATCTTCTTGTCAAATGTGTCACGAACCAGCTGAGTATCCAAGTGTTTATGCAAAAGACAAAAGAAACATCTCATTCCTCTCTCAAATTTCTCTCTATATCTGTTTTTTTTTTGTTAAACATTTTGGTAAAGTGTTTTATACTTGATTTGTGAAAAAAAGTTCTAAAACTGTTTCTAAAAAACTTCGTCAAAAAAAAAAAAAAAAATCTCAAGGACTTTACCTACAAACTATTCTTGATCGAAAACAAAACTTCATTCGCTGTGTGTTTGTTGAAAACGGATTGTTCCATCACCCCTGCACGTGTAACCGTAAACGAACATGACCCTCTTTGTTGTTTCTATCCAAGAAAACACCAAATTTCTACTCAGTAGGACAGGTTCAGCACGGCGGAGCTAATTCCAACCGATCCTTTCCCGTTTCGACATAGACGGCTCCATTTTTGCTCTGGCCCGTTTCAGAGCACATGTTTGGACAAACTTGGCGCCTATTCTTAGTGCAATCCTTAAAAAGTGAGGCCATGGTTGCTCGACCGTAAGCTTCCCCACGTTTGCAAACGCCAAGTTATTTCCCTTGGCCGGATCTTAAGCACTGGCTTGCTTAGCTAGCGTAAGCACATTGCAGGTGGTGGGATTCTGATCGAGCAGGCATGGAGCGGCTCAAGCTTGTGCTCCTTTGTGCCCTCCTCGCGGTGGCCCGGCGCGGCGCTGTCGTGGACGCGTTGATCGTCGACGGCCTGCAGGTGGGTTTCTACAGCAAGACGTGCCCCGAGGCCGAGAACGTGGTCCGGGACGTGGTGAACTCCGAGGCGGCCATCGACCGCAGCATTCCTCCCGGCCTCATCCGCCTCTTCTTCCACGACTGCTTCATCACGGTAGGTAACATAATATATATATATATATCCAAGTAAGTACTCCTATGTAT
>LAPY01003079.1:44976-57619 GCA_000970635.1 Eragrostis tef | reverse complement strand
GGGAGCTCCTAGGGCTCGACCTGGGGCGCCGCGTCGAGCGCAGGGTCGCCGACCTCTCCGCCGAGATCGCCGCGTGGTGCGACGCCGACCGCCGCCGCACGCTCCTCTTCCACACATTCAGCAACACCGGGTGGCTCGCGTAAGGAATCCAAAACCCTTCCACTCATCTGCTTCCTTCCTCGCTTCTCGTAATCTACCTAAGCTCGTCGATTCTGTAATTCAGTTAGGAATTGGAATGTTCAGAGTCAGATAATGAATTGGTAGAGCATTTTAGTGATGTCTGCATGATTTGCTCATTAGATTGCACTGGCATGCTGATCGAACGTGCAGTTTCACATGTTTTTGGTATGAAACTTCGGTTTGGTACATGAGGTTGGTAGATAGAACATGCTTCATTGAGGAGTTGTGTCGTCACTTAAGATGCCATGGTTTATGATAGGAGATCAGGCTTGGTGTGGTACGGTGCCCATTACTGTTTGGGAAACTAAATCGTTGTACCAGCATGCTTTGGAGGAAGTCTATTTTGTGAATGTAGAACCGATCCTCTTGTGGTTGTCTCGGGTAAATGTTCCCACTTCCGAGTGGTTAAGATGTTTGGAGGAAAGGAGCGTGAGCAGGAATGATTGAATTTGGGTATTTGTTTGAACACCAAACCAGATATGCCATTGGTGGTTAAATATGTTGGAGAAACAGAACCAAGGACTGCATGATCATGATTCATGATGATGTATGCTGATTCTTGTTGACGCTCGCATTGTTACTTCGTGATGTAGCAACTGTGTTATGAACTTACGGTTATTGTCTTTTTATCCAAAGAGTGAATCCACCAGGGTCCTGGAACTTGTCACGTTGGCATGCGACATAAGCAGGAATGGGAGTTCTCAGACGTGTTTTGGACCTCCATGGACCAAAGTTACAGTAAAGCAAAATTATGGACAGCAATTAAGCAGTCTGAGAGTACCAGGACGTAAATGTGGGACAAATTCCAGGACTACTGGTGGATTTCACTCTATCAAAATACTTGTGGTCACCTGATGTGCTGAACTGCACTCATGGTTGGTTTGGTCTTTGTCATTGTCATTGTAGCTCATTATTTGGTTCTTATAGATATAGCTTTATTTGGGGGTGAGCAGTATCTGTGTAGTTAAGGATGGTTTCACATTTCTGCGGTTGTTCAAATTTCTTGTGGAGCACTTGTTTGATTATTGTCATATCTTTTATCTGACATTCATGCGTTGATTTGCGTATGAAATGACATTTTTTTTTAATCTTTCTTTCCAGCTATGGCGCCATACTTGAAAACCTAGAGTCAAGAGCTGATATAACTGAGAGAATAAGAGGATGCATTATAGACTCTGCACCAGTTCTAGAGATACGACCTGAGGTTGGTTTACCTGGCCTCTTTTCTCACTGAATCAGCTTTCAGTTTATAGTAAGCTTAGAACTTCTAGTGGTATATGTTCCAAATTTTTCCGAAGTCTTTCATGCAATTAAGCCTTTTTTACTTGGAAGTTCCCATTTCTAACCTATATAAGCTAAATACAGGTCTGGGCTGCAGGCTTCTCTGCTGCTATGTTGAAGAAAAGTAGTTCCATGACCGGACCCTCAGCTGAATCTCTTGATGGATCTGTTATGAATGGCACCTTGAACAGAGTTCCCTCTAATGTGACACAACCATCATGGGGTGAATGTTTTCTTCTGAAAACTCTGCAGAAATTCTTTGAGATTGTTCTCCACCTCCCTGATGTAAACAAGTAAGTCCATTTGCTGTTGTTAATCACCAATCTGGTTGTCGCATGGACAGTTCCTAGTATTTGTGCAAACTAAAATCCATTGAACTGGGTTGTCTATTCTGTTAATATTATACTATTATGTACCTTCATGTAATGCTCCACAGGCATGCTATTTAATATTCATAAGCACAATTCAGTAGCGTATTCAATATAACAGCATTGAAGCTGCATGAATTTCTATTAACCTTTTATCAAGAGTTTCTCCATGCATGCTTAAATTGAATTTACCTGAATGGCTAGATGATTAGCCGGATTATTTTGTAGTTTCTAAATGTGATCAAAGTTATAGTGGTATGAATCCATAGATAACAGATTCTGGTTTCATGTTTCAGCTCTATTTTCGCTCTTCTAAATTTGACCGACATCATCTTGAATCTTTTCTCATATGTAAATTTTGCTAATTGGGCAGTTATGAGCTCTAGAAATTAACCTACAATGGTTCACCATACTGATGTGTGGAAAATCACCATGCTATGCTTCATAGTAAACTAGCTCAAATCTCAAAGTTGCAATGACTGATCGAAGAATCTAAAAGAAGTTTCATCGATAATTTTTTCATCCTTCTGACTGAATCCTTTTTGCTCCCTTGAGTATTATTGGTTCAGCCTAATTTTTCTTCTGATGATTTATTATTACTGGTTTATGTTCCATTGTGTTTAAGGTGCATTTGATGGGTCTGCTATCTGATACTTTTGTTACTTGCTGACTTTGTTCAGGCGATTGTGCAAGATTATCTCGGTCCTCTCAGAGAAGCAGCCTTCCTGCCCCCAGTTCTACCTGTACAGCTCAGCTGACCGAATAATACCGGCTGAATGTGTGGAGAGATTCATCGACTCGCAGAAGTCACTAGGCCGGAGCATATTTGCCCACAATTTTGTCTCTTCGCCCCACGTGGACCACTATAGAAGCTTCCCCCATGTCTACTCTGCCAAGATTGACGAGTTTCTGAAGACATGTTCCACAGCTAGAGTGTCATGACCAGTCGCCAACTAACAGGCCTGTTGAACAGGTTTCTGATTTTGTGTTCTCGAGCTATAGTTGCTGTTACATTGTCCTGTTTGGCATTTGTTATCGGAAGCTTTATTTGTGGAATATTTCCCTAACTTCGTGAAGCCTGAAGTGTGAATTGCATCATCTGAAAAGAACAGAATGTGCCGGGCTGACTCTTTTCATGCTCTTCCTTTTCTGTTGTAAAGAATGAGTCTCTGGTACTTCCCTCTTTTGATCGTAGGCATTGACTGTATCCTTACTGAGTCTCACTGTATTATCTGAAGTCTGCTGAGCTCAGACTGCCTGGTGTTGAGACAAAATCAGCTGTTTCTCGTCAGACATGAGTGTGTGTGCCCATGGTTGCAGAATGTGGCAAGCATGACGATGAGGCCGTGACCCATGCCATGGTGTCCGTTGACAGCCTGTTGTGCTTGATGTGTCCGCATATTTTATCTCAACTTTGCCATGGTGACCATGATTCTGCTGATCTCTTATTATTCGATTCGGTCTCTGCAACGACGCTCTGTTTATATGTGACCGTAGCGCTAATCCACCCCCACCTAACACTAGGTTCGCGCCTGACAGGTGCTCTTCCGGTCAAAGAAGCCAAGGCGACCGCGATATAAGCGGCGCCGCACCGCACGCGCGAGGCGCGAACCAACACCCTTCTCCTCCTCTCGCTGTTGCATTCGCTGCGCCGTCACGGCCATGGAAGGATCAGGCGGAGTAGGAGGCACAGAACCCGCCGCGGAGACGGTGGCTGCTGGCTTTGTGGCCGCGGACGCCGTCGTCTCAGGCTCAGACGTCGATGGAAAGGAACAACTTGAGGGGAGCACAAGGCCGGCGGCGGCCTCCTACTCTGCCGTCGTGATCGGCGGCACCTTCGACCGCCTGCATCAGGGCCACCATCTCTTCTTGAAGGTACGGCCGGCCTCTGTTTCTGTGCTGTGCTCCGCCTTCTTCTCGTGTTACTTTCGGCATCCAAAACACACGGGAATTTTACCATCCATCATTTTTTCAGGACTTCTTTTTTGTTATCTAATCCTGTAATCTCCTCTCTTGCGGCGTTACTTAAACTTCAGTCTATGTTCAGTCCATCTTTTTGGGTTACCTTGTTCGTCCCATTGCTTCTTGTTCTTGGGTCTTGTAAAACGTCAATGGAAGAACAAATTCCACTTCGTTTCAAATGATAACAAAGAATAAAATGTCAACTTCTTGCCGAACGTGACAGGCAGCGGCGGAGTTTGCCAGGGAGAGGATTGTGATTGGCGTCTGCGATGGTCCGATGCTCGCCAAGAAACAGGTCAGGTTTCGTTTCAACATTTCACCTGCTCGTTTTAGTTGATCAAGGTTAGTTCATGATATGATCACAGCATTGCTAGTATTAATCTATGCATCAGATGGGAGCTTTTCTTTTTTTTAAAAAAAAATGGGTCGCTTCTACTCCAAGGGTACTTGAGGCTGAGAGATACACTTGCTTCTACTAAAAGAATAGCCTTGACCACAATGTTCACGCTGCAGCTGATGCCGCAGCTACATCAAATTAAGCTTGAGACGTGAGACGTCTCAACTCTTACCAACCGCTTCACATACTCACTGATGTACTGGACGCGATAATTATAGAGTTTTACCATGAATTTTGTCCATTCATAGGCATTTGGCGAACATTAGGCAGACATTGATTCACGATATACTAGTACGTCCATGTGATTTTTTCTTTATCGAAGAGAGGAAAGAGAAGAACAGAACAAACATTGTGGGCACTGCCATTTGATGCTTAGTGCTAAACTACTAGCAACGCTCTAGCCAATAAGCAATGCCTTTTGCCGGAAAGACCAATGGAGTGTATTATAATAAAGCTAGGTTGGCCGGTGCTTCACTACAATGAGAGACTAAACAACAGGAATATGTCGATATCAAACACTTAAAAGATGTCATTATCAACTAAACAACAAATTGAATATGTAGGTGGGCAGTTCTATTGATTACAGTTATGCAAGTTCATTGAATGTGGACAGGGTTCGATTTCGGTGGCTACCTGACTCAAATTTGGTAGGGGTTTGGTCATTTACAGTTGAACGGCATATTCCTTTCAAACCATGCATGTGAGCTGCGTATGGTGATGGCATGTAGCTTAAGAATCTAGACTTTTAAAGATTTTTTTTGAATGACTTTTAAAGGATATGTATAGTTGTCTGATGGGCATCTTTGGCTTTAACTACTTTTCCCTTGCAGTATGCTTACCTGATACAACCAATCGAGAAACGAATGGAACATGTGAAGGATTATCTTAAGGTATCCACCAGATCTAACAGATATTTCTTATTTGATTAGTTGGAAGTTTTCATGGAATTTCAAGGTTGTAGATCAGCATAGGGCATGCCCTGAAGCTATAATTATCAAATATATTAGCATCTATATTCTGTGACTTCCATTATGCAACTCCAAGGATTCATGCATATATGTACACTTCATAGTTCCTAAATGGCCAGAAAAGTAGTGCCTAAATGGCCAGAAAAGCAGAAAAACAGATATCTTCTCGTCCTGTACATGCGTTCGACAGGTTTGACACTTTGCTCAACATGGCAAACTGGTCCATCGAATGTCAATCTATAGTTGAAAGAGAAAATTGCTTGCACCTGATGTGCAGCATTTCAGCTAATAAAGTGGTACTTGGGGAACTTGGCAATATGCATCAATGTCGTGTCGTCTTATACTTGATGCTTAACGCGCTAATCGCCTCTGTAACTCACTCTTTGCACCTGTAGTCCATCAAGCCTGATCTAGAGGTTCATGTCGAGCCAATCGTGGACCCTTACGGCCCCTCCATTGTTGATGAAGCTCTCGAGGCCATCATTGTCAGGTTCGTTTTGTCTTGTCCTTCAGTACAGAGTACAGTGTGATAAGATAGAATATTTTGCCTTTTCAGCAATACTCTCAATTTGTACTAAAACATGATTCAGCAGTAGAAATGAATTTACAATTAGCTGATGCTGTTTGTATGCAATGATTCTTGGAGCAGCAAGGAGACACTGCCAGGAGGACACGCTGTCAACAGGAAGAGGTCAGAGAGAGGCCTCACACAACTGCAGGTTTGGCTGAAGAAATTGCAAATAAGATTCTTTTTCCTTCATAATCTGACAGAATAGAACTTTTACGCAAGGAGAACACACGATCGCACTCACATGTTATACTCTTTTGCTTTGAATCTTGCAGATTGAGGTTGTAGAACTGGTACCAGAGGAATCTACAGGAAATAAGATAAGCTCTACAGCATTCAGAAAGATGGAAGCTGAGAGGATACTGCAGCAGCAGAAACAGCAAGAGACACATCAACAAACAGTCCAACTAGAGTGCAAAACATAGCCATTCTCCATAGATGTGTGCGCTCTCAAGTTCACCGAGCAGTACTATAACACACTGCATTATCTGTGCTGTACTTTTCACTTTTATGAGCCAACGACAATAGCAAATTACATACAAACAGAATGCAAAAGAGCACCGCTGGTGCTTCATGAAAAAAAAAATCCTTAGAAGAACAATAACCGCTTATTCTCCTGTGACGGATGAATCTAATTATCCAAACCCAGTGACAACTTCCTGAATGACGGCATGAAGCAAGCTCCCGTATCTTGCCAACGATCCCAAATCTGAATTCGATCCGACTCGCCACTTCAGTGCATCCTCTCCATCCACATCAAATTGTGGCTTCTGCAACTAAGTACACACCTCAAACTTAATTATTGTATCGATTGCAAAAGATACATTAGTAATCAAAGTTTAAAATTCAAAAGGTTGAGAAGGAGCTCAGAGAGTTGCTATGCTATGCTCAATGAAGGGCTTCTCAAGAGAGGCAGACTTCTCATACAAGAGGTGTCAGAAGAAAGCAATGCTCATCATAGCTGCTCCTAAATTTTTTCAACACAGAGAACAAACTACCACCAAAAATCGCTGACAACTGAAAAATACTAGTTCCTTCACAGGAGAAGACTAGGAACGTGGAATAGTAACAGCAACAAAAAGGCATTCATAACGTATAACTAGAGCTCAGAGAGTTGCTAATCTGCTCAAGGAAGGGACTAATCCCTTCTCATACAAGAGGTGTCAGAAATAAGCATAGTACTCATCACAGCAGAAACTGGTACGAAATTAAGAAACAAAGACTACTGGGAGATGTATGCAACCTTTTTTTAATCAAATGGATGCTTCTGATTGCTATACTTTGCTCAACAGCGGGCTAAAATCTCCAAATGCTGCTGCCAATGCCAATGCATACAGGTGTAAAAGTAAGCTCAGACAGTTGCTATAATCTGCTCAGCGAAGTGCTCTCCCCGTCCAAAGGACGATGAGGCGCTTCTCATACAAGAGGTGTCAGAAGTAAGCAAACCATCATCATAGAACAAAATGGCATCGGCACGGCACAGAAAAATTTCGCAAAAATAAACAATCAGTGTTACTAGCATGCATTGTATCTACTTCGCCGCGCACGAATCCAAACGAACTGGGAGAACAAAAGAAAAAAACTGCAGAACGATCGGAATGAGCGGTGGTTCTAACAGACTAGCAACGCAACGAGGGGAAGAAAACGGTGGTGCTGGGCGGTGGAGGCGGAGCACGGCGACGGGGTTGGAGAGGAGGGGCAAGTCGGAGGCGGCGGCGAAAGGAAGGGTGCGGCGGCGCGAGGCTTAAAAACCCTAGCGAGTAGTCAATCAGAGCAGCGATACATGGACGAGTTATAAAGAGAAGCGAGACTGGATCGATTAGATCATACGGGCCTTTATGGACCCACTAAAGCCCGGCCTGCTAACCTAATGCCCGATTATGTGGTCCATTCACGTGATATTGTGCCTGTGGGTCTGTCGTTCATAATCTCAAGTTTCAGCGGCTAATCAGACGGAAGCTGGCGTCATTGCATTTCGTTGATAACTCTATGGATTTCGTTTCAACCCCTTTATCTCGAAACCTAATAGCATAGTCACCAGGGGCAATCTCCACCTTCTAGAAGTGTGCTTGATAAGGAAATGGTCGCAAGCTAAGATTGTTCCCAAAGTCCTCTGCAGAACGACTTTACGGTCATTTTCTTGTTGAGGTGTTTGACATTCACTGTCTTACGGGGTTAAGCTATGTTGGAATACCGAAAGTCTCGGAATTCCTGCTTACCTAAAACAATGGCACGCTAAGCTTTGGCTTGTTCCTCGAGAATTTTGAAGAAATCATGCTCCAAAATGGAGTCATATCATTTTAGACATTTCCTATGTTTCAGACAGGTGTAGACAGAAAAGTAAAAGGTTGACCCAGCTAAATTTCAGTTTGCACACTTCAGATAAGCGGTTGACAAGCAAATGTGAAGTAGAAACACCTTACCAGGCACGTATCTAAAGCAATCACCCTGTACGCCTCGCTGTTTTGCAGCAGCTACAGTGTTTCAGTTATTTCTTTTGCATCCGTTGTTTCTACAGTCTCTATAATGTTCGCAGTTATTTTTTCTGCAGCTACAGCCTGCCGAACACACTCAATAGTAACAATCAACCTTAAGCCTAATCCCAGACGCAAGGGTGGAAGTCAACCTTTCTAGAACATGAGCAATTGACTGACCATATCGTTTTTTTTGTCATCTTAACTTGTTCTTAAGATAGCTCGCACAGTGACGTCTCAGATGCTCGTTAGTTGAAGAGTTGTACACTTGCAATTTTAAAAATCAGCCATGCGCTCGATCGGAATATTGGACATGTAAAAGATAAAAAAAGAATTATTGAAAAGCAGGATTACAAGGATTACACTGTTTAGATCGTTTCGGCAGGCTGCAGCTACAGAAAAATAACTGTAGACACTGTAGCGGCTGCAGAAGAAATAACTAAAATACTGTAACTGCTGCAAAGCAGCCAGACAAATAGGGTAAAACTGTGGGTCAATTGGAGACATTTCATTGTTCCATATATCTTTGAATTGAAGCTGTGGGGGGAAATGGGGTAAAGTCACATGACACATGTCTAAATTAGGACCAGTCAAATCAAGGGGGTCGAACCGTGGAACACATGGAACGCGTGTTCACATGCCCGTAATAGACTATGGTACTGTACGTAGTAGGTGTCTCCGATCCACTCCTCCACCGAAGAAGCTTCTTCTTCTCCTGGCGTGGCGGCGAGCTGCAACAATTCATCCGCTGCTTCAAGCCGAGTCTACGTTAGAGAGCGTTTGACCCGGATCAATCAATCAAAATCAGGTCTTTTCCGACGAGTCGTAGCCCATCAGATTGATATAACAAGCAAATTATCCGAACCAAGAACAACCGACCCGGTTTCGGATAATTCTCGCGGCAAATCAGCTTGAATCGCGCACGGGTGTTGTGAACACGAAGAGGTCGCGAGCAATTGACGGATTCAAAGTCAAGAATGGCTTGCAGTTTCTTTTGTATTCACAGGAAATGGCAAACAAAAAAAATAAAATAAAATCCAGGAGAGCTATCTATCTATCTGATTCTGCCCTCCCAAAAGGGAAAAAAAAATAAATTTAATCTGAACAAAATAATCGTTTCGGAGTTTGACTTGATCCGATCGAAGCGAAGCGAGTGATCGTGGGCGCGTCGGCGGCGATCAGCTTAATTAGTACGGGTGGTGCGACCGGCCGATCCCCGTCCGGTACGGCAGGTACGAGGAGTGCTGCTGCTGCTTGCCGTAGAAGAGCCTGTGCGCCGTGACCATGTCCATCTCCGTCACGCCGCCGGCCTTGCCCTTCTTATTCTTGCTCTGCTGCGGTGAAGCTTTCTTCCTGTCCTCGGCCGCCTTGCCGGACACACTGGAGGCGGAGGTGGAGCGCGCGCCCGCCGACGAGGTCGCGCAGGCGCCAGAAGCGGCGCGCCTCCCCCGTGGACGCGCTCTTGGGGAACTGTTGGTGGTGGGGCTCCCGCGCGGGCGACCCCGGCGCCCAGGCGCAGAACGTGTCGGGCGCCGTGAGCGTGAGGTCGTCGGGGCGGCTGCGGCGGTCGAAGACCGGGTACGCCGGCAGGATGCGGCCGTGCGCGAACAGGTCGTCGGCCGGCGCCAGTAGGGAGTCCTCGGCGTCCGCAGCCGTCAGCGGCGGAGCGAGGGCGAACTCGAACCCCTCGTCGTCGTCGCTGTTGTCGTGGGGGGCGCAGTCGGCTGTTGACGTTACTCAGTTGCTTGCTGTAGCTGCAAATCACGGCTGGGAGGTTCATCATCTTGATGTAAAGTCTGCATTTCTCAATGGGGAACTCGAGGAGGAGGTGTATGTGGCCCAACCAGAAGGGTTCATGGTGAAGAACAAGGAGCACATGGTGCTCAGACTAAGCAAGGCTCTTTATGGGCTTCGGCAGGCGCCGAGAGCCTGGTATATTCGCCTTGATCGAAGCATGAAACAACTCGGGTTTACAAGATGTGCACAAGAGCAATCAGTGTATCGAAATCCTGCTGGGATCATTGTTGGTGTTTATGTTGATGATCTTATTGTTACCGGTGCTGATACAGGGAAGATCGTGCAGTTTAAGCAGCAGATGATGAAGGAGTTCGAGATGAGCGATCTCGGTTTACTCACTTACTACCTCGGGCTTGAGGTGGAACAGCAGGAAGGAGGAGTCACTATCAAACAGAGTGCTTATGCAAGGAAGATATTAGATCAGTTTGGCATGGCTGGTTGCAATCCAGTTAAAATTCCTCTGGAGCACAAATTACAGCTACATAAGGATGTAAATGGAGAGCCTGTTGATGCCACTAAGTACCGAAGGTTGATTGGTTGCCTGAGATATCTCCTTCATACTAGACCTGATCTCTCTTTTGCTGTTGGGTTGGCGAGCAGATTTATGGAGAGGCCAACTGCACTCCATCAGAGAGCAGTTAAGCACATCTTGAGGTATTTGAAAGGGACGATGCACTATGGACTAGTGTACCCAAGGCAGAGCAATGAACATGTCATTACAGGTTACTCAGACAGTGATCTGGCAGGTGACATGGTTGGCAGGAAGAGCACAGGAGGTATGGCATTTTACATTAATAACAGCTTGATCTCGTGGAACTCACATAAGCAGAAAACGGTGGCGTTATCATCGTGCCAAGCTGAGCTCATGGCTGCTACAACAGCGGCATGTCAGGCATTGTGGCTCAGAAATCTGCTTGCAGAACTAATGGGGGAGGAGCCAAAAACAGTCAAGCTGTTTGTTGACAATAAATCTGCTATTGCTCTGATGAAGAATCCAAAATTCGATGGACGTAGTAAGCACTTAGAAACAAAGTACCACTTTGTTCGTGAATGTGTTGAGAGGAAACAGATTGTTGTGCAGTACATTCGTTCAGAAGAGCAAAGAGCAGATCCTCTGACGAAGACGTTGTCGGCGGCGAAGCTGGCGACCATGCGGCATCTGCTAGGTGTTCGTGATCTGGGGCCATGCCATGATTAAGGGGGAGAATGTTGACGTTACTCCTGGCAGTGGCCCTTGGCGTTTCAGTTGCTGCATGCAGTGGTTTCGACTGCACTGAATAATGGTGACTAGCAGTTTGCATGCGTGAGTGTGTGCGTTTTGTAATAATAATCATGAGTTGATCTGTTGATCTTCTAAGTCGTTTCCTATATAAAGGAAGCTACAGCATGTACTCGTTAATGCAATACAGAGAGATTCTAATACAGATGGAGTTAGAACTTGCTTTGTTGCTTTGTATTCGTATGCAATCCTGAGGTCTGTGCCAACATCGGCCTCGTCGTTGGCCGGCCGGTTCGCGTCGGGGTCGTGGCTGCTGAAGCTGAGGACGGTGTCCAGGCGCGGCATTGCTGCGCTCACTTGAATTGAGGGTGTGATCGAGAGAGCTCTTGCTTGATGGATGTACTTGGTGGAGCGGACGCGTCTTGGCGGGGTGGCGAGCCGTGTGCTTGGCGGCCGGCGTTTATAAAGGGAGGGGAGATCACGAGGAGGCTAGCTAGGCGCGTGAGGAGAAGGTGGGTGGGGAGGAGAAGATTCGACGGCGACACGCGGCCGCGGTTGCTTTGCTTGTGAGAGAAGCAGCCACGAAGGAACGAACGGCCACGCACGCGCGCATTTACAACGGGCCACGGCTATTCATTCCAGATTTCCACTGGGTGGATGACGATGTAGGGCCCAGCAGCGACGGCGTAGGTTTTTCTTCTTCTTCTTCTTCTTTTTGCCCGATTGTTTTGTTCGCCGTCAGGGCTTGCTTGGTCTCCAAGGGGCTGCGGCTTCACGGTTGCTTTTGGCCCTGCATCGTTTGAGTTTTTCGCATGTGCGAACTCAATTGATCCTTTCAACGTACAGAAAACTCGGGCTCTCCAAACTGGCCACAAAGAGAGTGTGTGTGTGCGTTTTCCTTCGTTTCTTCTCGAGGAGTCAGCAACAGCTGCTGTGGTCCTCACGGGGGAACGGACGGATTCTAGGGTACAAAAATTGAAAAACACGGCTTTACTCCACCTTGTTATACATACAGCTGCCGATCGATCGAGCTAGTCGATCGAGAAGCAAATGGAACAGAATACATGCGTACGGTATATACCCTGGCAAAAAGTGAACTGTCAAAGCGCGTAGCGGCTTGGACATTCCTTTTGTACCGTGAAAGGAATTTTAACTTTGGCACACAAGGATCTTGCCGACCTGCATTTCATCGAACGTTTCTAACCTGCAGCTGTGCATTTCTGTCACCGCGTGGCATCGTCGCCCGCTCCAAAACGCTTTGCAGGCCTCCCGCTAAAAGGCTAACGTCTCTTTGCTGGCTTTTCGTTGGGCCGAAACTTTCTAGTGAGAAACGGAGCCCATCATCCAGCGTTTTCGTGCATTTGACCACACGGCTTCACGAGGCTCCCATCCCAGCGACTTGTGCCGTCCGCCCACCCGCTACCCCCCT
>LAPY01003079.1:7842-31684 GCA_000970635.1 Eragrostis tef | reverse complement strand
CATTATACTTATTTAATACTCTTAAATAATAAAATTCTCTTTAATGCTAAACTTTTGAGGGGTCCAAACTCGGTTACCGAACGCGCCCTTGTAAAATGCTAAGCGCTTGGCAAACTTTTCCAATGCTTGGACTGGAAGATCACTGATGGTGCGGTATGACGCTGTAAAGCACCTCGCTTTCCTTTGCAGCATCACCGTGTCACAGCATCTTTTTTTTTTTTTTTGCAAGGGTCACAGCATCTAGTTTTTGTCTTCCCATGGTAAACCTACATCCTACACCAAATGAATTGCAATATGCTGCAGCACTTCTGTGATATATCCCGAACTCCCTAATATCTAAAGGCCTTTTTATAACGTGTGAATTTTGTGGGATTTTTTGTTGTATACAATTTCACTCCAAAGTGGCCTTGTTTTGCAGGATATATGTTCTCTGTTTTGCAGATGCTGTTTGATTGCCTTTGTCTGTGAGCCGCGTCGTGATCGTGCCACCGGGCACACCGTCTTTGGTGGATTCCTTCCTCCATCCGGTGGTGGTGGTACCATCCCAGGCTAGCTTTGCTTCTCATTCCTTCTTCTTTTGTACTGGTGTGGTGTGGGGGAGGCTCTCTAGGGTGGAGTCTGATGATGCCTCTCCTTTCCTTCCTCAGCTTGCTTTGTTGTACTGCTAAACTTTCAGAGAGCAGTTGTTCCTCAATCAATTCACTTTCATGCCACAAAGTTTAAAAGGGATCCAATGAGAAACGAAGGCCAATACGCGCTGGACTTGCAAACTCATAGAGCCAATGAACTTATCACAGAAATCAAAATCAAAATCGTCTTATCAGCTCAAACCACAGACTAATAACAAAGGAGGAAAAAAAGGAAAATTGGGCATTACAAATGATTCTTGCAAGGAGTAAAACGCACTGGATGCTTCAACAACAGCTCAAAATTTCCAATCGCTACTAGGTACTAGCCCGCACCATCGCCGCTGGCAAGATGGATTCGGAGCGAAGCAAATTCGGTTCCGCACGCCGCCCAACGAGGGCTGCGGATCGACGACGACGCGGGCATCGGAGCCGGCCCTTGTCGCGGGATTTCGACGAATCTCCTTTGAACCTCGCGCTTGCGATGGACGGAGGCGACCACCGGCTGTGGGCGCTGGTGGACGAAGAGAGAGGACAGGGGAACGAGGAGAGAGGAGCGCGCGGAGGAGGAAGAGGGCGTATTTGCAAAACACACTGGATCGCGATGAATAACCGCGATCCGAAGTAGGGGGGTTAATGTAAAAAACCGGATCGCGACTGTTAATCGCGATCCAAATGAGGGGGTTAGGTGCAAAATTGCCACGCCGGGGACATGGCCGCCGGAATCCCACTGGCGCTGTCAAAGGCCACCGCCGCCGAGCGCAAACTCATCACGACATCCAGCGCATCCGGACGCCCACCGAAAGCACCCATCGGCGGAATTGTATATGCTCTGATCGCCTGGAAGGCCGCAAGATAGATTCGGCAGCAGCTCCTCCCTATCCGATGACGACCAGCCGGCCACACCACCGGCGTGCCGTGCCGCGCCGCGCCGCGCCCTGGAGATCCGTGACCATCAACGTGCGCGCATCGGAGACGCCCTGGGTCTGCTCGACGCAATGCCGGTACGAAACGCGGCGCCGCCGAACTCGGAGGCGCGCTCAGCCTGCTCGACGAAATGCCGCAGGCGGACGCGGACCCCAGCTCCTTCGACGGTGACGATGGAAAGGCGTCCGGCGGGCCTTGGACCCTTGGTGTAGCGACAGATGTTCCAGGCCGATTGGTATTATGCGGCCCAAACTTCCCATCGAGCGAGAGATTCGGTGAAATGGGCTGAAATCTTGCACCACAAGGGCCCACACAAATCCCCCATTCGGGTTTCGTTTTGCGATCGATGAATCAGGTGAACGAACTCTATCCATTTCCTACGGACGCAAGTCTTGCATGGCGGGCTAATGTATCTTTTTTTTTTGGATAAGGCTAATGTGGTGTCTTTATCTTCTCCGAATAACATGCGAGTAACATGACCTGCATATTTATCTCGTTAGTTTTCATGCATTCATGTTTATTTCTTGTGGATGAATCCTAGTAATAATCAGCTCATTTGTTATTTTCACGTGTTTTCTGTCCTTTGATCAGTTTGATATACTCCAGTCTTGCATTTTTTTTTCCTTTTCCCGTTCCTATGCTTTCCAGTTCCTCTGCTCCCCGTATGATTCCTGATAAGGCATTGAGTGATACATAACGCACTGAACGAGGGGATGTCATTTTGAGCTCGCTGAGAATGATAAACACCAGAAAACTAATCGGCCGGGCAGACGTTGACGAGTTCCTGCTTGCCACGCACGCATCGGATCTAACCATTCTCCTTATCCACACAGAAATAAACAGTAAATCCAGATTATTAAAGCTTAAAGGTAAACTAACACCACGCCGCGCCGCGTCACATCTCTCCCGCCTAAACCGCGGGGAGCTAGAGCTTACTGGTCTATATATACACGTAGCGGCCGGCCTCGTCGCGAACACTGACACGTCCCTTGCTCCTCCCTGCCGGCGAGCTCCTAGCTACTAGATTTATTGATCTATATCCATTGCTCTCTCTCCCTCCATGGCGGCAGCTGCCCGTGCTACTCACCGTGTTCCGGCGCTGCGAGTCGCCGTCTTCCTCGTGCTCCTTCTCTGTGCGCCGCCGTGCGGCGGCTCCTGGCCCGTGCGCGAGGGGCGGCGTGGTGATCGTGCTGTGCCGGCGCGGTGGTCGCCGGCGCTTGACGGCGTTCACGGCGGGAGCATGAGCACGGTGGCGGCGGTCGGGGCGGGGAAGCACCGGACGGCGGCGGCCGGCATTCCCTCACCGCCGTCCGGTCCGTCGCAGAACCACAACTGATGATCAGTTCTCGTCGGGCGCGTCTGCACGGCCAGAGCTCGCCGCCGGTGTCGCCGCGCTGCTTAATTAAGCCGTCAGCCTGGCCGGGCCGGCCGGGCCATCGACGATCGATAAGAGATCAGCCTTGTTGCCTTCGTTCAGTTATGCTCATGTGTGTGAATTTTTTTTTTCTTAATCGACGTGACACTACACGTCATTAGCTTAATTTAGATGCATGAGTGTTAAGGTTCGGATAGAGTAGTGTAGGATTTTTTTGTTCTGATTTATTTACTGTAGAGAATAAGAAATTGTTCCCCTTTTGTGGGCTTATGCGGTTATGCTCTTGTCACGTACTCCGACTTGTGGTACTTGTTGGAGTGGGTGTTCAGTTATGTCGTGCTCATACAGGCAGCAGTTGACTGCGTCTCAGTACCTCTCACACACCGTCACGCTGTCATGCTGGGCAATGAACAATTCTATCCTGCTTTCGTTAGATAGATACAACTCTCTATGGGTATATATGCATGCATAGGTATTGGATCGATGGAAATTGTCCTTAATGCTGATGTTCGCTGCACATACTTTGCATATGCAGATGGGTTTCTAAAATGCCATGAGTTGGCTCTGCATGCAAACCGTGTTGGTGTGCCACTGGCCAAGGCAGAGCTCGAAACAGATTTTACCTGCTCCCACTCCCAACATGCATGCGTCAGTTGACCGATTCCCAAACTGAATATTGCAGTTTCTAGGACATAGCACATTCACAAGGAGATGATTCAGCACAGCATCGAGACTGTTACTTCTTTTAAACACGGTACCAATGAGACTGAGCACAACAGAGTTGACACAATCAAGAACTCCTAACTCACACTGGATAGGTTAACAACACAATTCGTTTCACCGAGCATGGTGCTTGGGCAATCTGAGATAGTATAGATGACCGGTTTTTTTCCCCTCCCTTGTTTTATTGGGCTTCCCATCTTGTAGTACCCAATTGTTGGGATCCATGATTTCTGATCGAAATCCCAAACAGGCGTCGAACTGGTCTATCCTGGATGCTGGCTTAGGTGAGCATCCTGGTGACCTTGTATGCCAGTTCATGGACCGCCTCCTCTTCCACGTCCTTAGGGATCTCATTCTCCTTGAGAAGCGAAACAAATGAAAAACTATCAATCAGAGTCTTGCTTTAAAATAAACATGAGAAAAACGGCATGCACTTGTAAACTACCTTACGACTGAAGCAAGATTTGAGTGATGGTAGTACCTTCTTGTATTTATTCCTTTCAACAACACACCTGGAAGCTCCGATAGTAACAGAACTCCTGGGATAACCTGTTGCAGGGAAGTTTGAATTGTTTGTGCCCTTCTGATGTGTTGATTCATGCATCCGCCCCTCTTTTGATCTTGGTGGGCTTATGGTTGTTCGGGCGACGGAGGTTGCCGTTCTCCTCTCTTCATCGCTGGAGTCCTGAGAATTGCCATCTTTTGATGAACAGATTCTCTCCCTGTCATAGAATAGATAAAAAAAAACTAGGGAAAAAAAACAAAGATGCTATACGCTGCAGTACACAATAAATGGTAACACAATGAGAACAGACTCTCTCCCTGTCACCCTGCAGTCCTGATAATTGCTCTGCTCCTAGTGATTAATGATAACACAAAGGGTTTATGTATATACCTAGGCAAAGATGCATGTTGTCCCCGCAATGGGGTACCTCTTACTCCTCTGCTGTAGTTCTCCTCAAGATGAACAAATTGTTGCTTGAAGCAGTCAACACCACTGGAATAAGGAGCCATTAGCCAAAAAATGTACCATAACTGATAGGTATGAAACCAAGTTATCATCATCCAACAGTTTCCAATAAAATAGGAACGTGAGGTGCTTACAAAATTCACACTGTTTCAAAATTAAGTCGTTTTGATGTTCAGGATGGTCAGTTCCTGCACTAGGGAAAACGTGTTGGTGTGCTCGCAGATGGCACAACAGATCCAATCCCATGACACAGGGTCAATAGCTTAGCTAAAGAATAGAAACTGACAAGGTTGCCTTACATGTGAAAACATATATACTTGTCGCATAATTTGTTAAATACCAGATTTTGCTTATAGTTTTTTTGGACATACATTCAAAAACACACTAGGCTTTCATGTAATAGGAGCGGCTTAGATATGATGATAGATGTTCAGAAGTACATTCAATAAGTCTTTCCCATAGTTTGGGAGAAAACAGCAAGCAACAGGTACAAGGGCGCACCGCCACTTTTTCGATGCATCCAAATGGAAGTACAACCAACAGACACATTGGCAAACAGCTTGATTTTTCTGAATGACCGTTATACAATTCTGCAACTGAAAGGAAGAGAAATATATGTTAAAATGAGCACCTTGGGTACAGGAAGCTAATATGTTCTCCGCCTTCAATGTACCCCTGAAGCATATGTGGATGATACTCCAAAATCTGTTTGCTTTCAGAGAAAGATAAGTCCAATTTTGAGTGAGCAATATATAGTCCACCAATAAAATAAAGATATCCTTACCTCCCGATATATCATTTCCCTTAAAGCATCCTCGGTTTGTTTTCTTCCCTCAAACTCAAAGTGAAGCTTTGAAAGTGGTTGTGTTGAGAACTCCTGTTCGAGTTTAGCAATGCCTCTAAAATATGGATCAGCTAAAGCCTGTGCATGATATAAGGAAAAAAGACTTGTTTTATGAATGTGTACTAGTCAGCTGTAAAATCAGATGAGAGTAAGTAATAACATTTTATGACCCAAAAATCATACCTCTTCAGCAGTTGGTCGATCTGCAGGGTCAAACGCGAGTAAATGCTCCAGAAGGCGGAGAGCCAGAGGATCAGTACCATAGAACTTAAGATGAAATGGAATTGGATGTTTCTTTGGCATTCCAGCTAAATATCCCCTAGCCTTCTCGCTGTGAATCTGTGGGCATTACAGAAAACATTAGGGGAGATCATCATCTGAAAGCCAACAGATCACAAAGATGTAATAGTACAGGAGTTAGCGTATAGATTGTCTTATTCTTTTATAGTGTCAGTATTGACTATCAATTTTGATGAATAAATAATTCTGAAATGCATTATCTGACTGTCTAATGTGGTCGAGTTTATACTTTATATATGCCCGCTGTCTGTGGTCAAATTTATCTGACTGTCTCTGGTCAAGTTTCCTCCTCGTTTTAAATAAAAATGTTCTAGAAGAAAATTACCATTACTAGTATGTTAACAGGGACAGAAAATTTTGGAAGTCATGCATACATATCTTTCAACGATTTTCGAATTCGAAATATGTTGACATACCTGGGATATGGATCCCAATGATGGAGTTCCAAGAAGATCTGTAATAAGATTTAATTGGTGCACGACATTCCTCCCAGGAAATAATGGCTTCCCAGTTAGGATTTCAGCAAATATGCACCCTATACTCCAAATATCAATTGCAGGAGTGTACTGTACATATAAATTCAAAAGTGTCCATAAAGATGGAAAAATGGAAGATATTATCCAGAGCTTTGTAGACACCACAATAACAACATAAAAAAACATCAACAAAAAGGAAAAAAGAAAAAACACCAGTACCTGGTGCGAGGGAGCATTGCAGTTCCCACAAAGAGTTTCAATTTTGTGGATAGAGCAATCATATCATCAAAAGATAAAAAGAATTGCATAAAGGTGGGGGGCTTTGCAGCTCTCTGAGAGTTTCAATTTTGTGGACAGAACCATATCATCAAACAATGTAACAAGAAAATTGCTAGGTGAACGCTCATAATCATAATATATGTCGTTCAGCCCAAGTTGCTGTCTTTGGAAGCTTTTGAAAAACAGTGCCATAGACGAATATCAAGCATTGGCATAACGGTTTAGCTCATCATAAGCATTAAGTTTTTATGCACAGTGTAATATCAGAAGCTATAAAAAGGCCAACTTACATTGGAGAAAAAGGATCCGCATAGTTCAGGAGCTCTGTACCACCTTGTTGCCACATAATCCTTCAAATTCAAAGCACAATAGGTAACTAGAGGAGAAAATAAGTGGACACAAAATTTGTGACAAGCATCTTACACTCCAAAAGATAGCAGAACAAGAGTCATCAAATGATACACGTGCGAGTCCAAAGTCACAAATCTTCAGTCTGCAGTCTGAATTGCCCAGTATGTTTTGGGGCTTTAAATCACGATGAAAGACATTAGCTGCAACCATATACATGAGGAAAAGAGGGGGCAAGGAAATTTCAATAACTTAAGTACAAACGTGGGAATGGATTGTTTATGACAGGGTGAATATGCTAACAGTATTCCACCTGCATGGATGTACTTGAGAGCGCGAAGGAGCTGGTACAAGAACAAACGGTGATGCTCTGGAGCCAGGTTATCATTTGCTTGAATCACTTGGTGCAGATCAGACTCCATGAGCTCAAAAACAATATAGATATCTCGGAACTCCCGTTGAGTAGGAGGCAGCATAATGTGTTTGATCTGGACTATGTTTGGGTGGCGAAGCAACCGAAGAAGTTTGATTTAAGGGTTTATGTATATACCTAGGCAAAGATGCATGTTGTCCCCGCAATGGGGTACCTCTTACTCCTCTGCTGTAGTTCTCCTCAAGATGAACAAATTGTTGCTTGAAGCAGTCAACACCACTGGAATAAGGAGCCATTAGCCAAAAAATGTACCATAACTGATAGGTATGAAACCAAGTTATCATCATCCAACAGTTTCCAATAAAATAGGAACGTGAGGTGCTTACAAAATTCACACTGTTTCAAAATTAAGTCGTTTTGATGTTCAGGATGGTCAGTTCCTGCACTAGGGAAAACGTGTTGGTGTGCTCGCAGATGGCACAACAGATCCAATCCCATGACACAGGGTCAATAGCTTAGCTAAAGAATAGAAACTGACAAGGTTGCCTTACATGTGAAAACATATATACTTGTCGCATAATTTGTTAAATACCAGATTTTGCTTATAGTTTTTTTGGACATACATTCAAAAACACACTAGGCTTTCATGTAATAGGAGCGGCTTAGATATGATGATAGATGTTCAGAAGTACATTCAATAAGTCTTTCCCATAGTTTGGGAGAAAACAGCAAGCAACAGGTACAAGGGCGCACCGCCACTTTTTCGATGCATCCAAATGGAAGTACAACCAACAGACACATTGGCAAACAGCTTGATTTTTCTGAATGACCGTTATACAATTCTGCAACTGAAAGGAAGAGAAATATATGTTAAAATGAGCACCTTGGGTACAGGAAGCTAATATGTTCTCCGCCTTCAATGTACCCCTGAAGCATATGTGGATGATACTCCAAAATCTGTTTGCTTTCAGAGAAAGATAAGTCCAATTTTGAGTGAGCAATATATAGTCCACCAATAAAATAAAGATATCCTTACCTCCCGATATATCATTTCCCTTAAAGCATCCTCGGTTTGTTTTCTTCCTTCAAACTCAAAGTGAAGCTTTGAAAGTGGTTGTGTTGAGATCTCTCGTTCGAGTTTAGCAATGCCTCTAAAATATGGATCAGCTAAAGCCTGTGCATGATATAAGGAAAAAAGACTTGTTTTATGAATGTGTACTAGTCAGCTGTAAAATCAGATGAGAGTAAGTAATAACATTTTATGACCCAAAAATCATACCTCTTCAGCAGTTGGTCGATCTGTAGGGTCAAATGCGAGTAAATGCTCCAGAAGGCGGAGAGCCAGAGGATCAGTACCATAGAACTTAAGATGAAATGGAATTGGATGTTTCTTTGGCATGCCAGCTAAATATCCCCTTGCCTTCTCACTGTGAATCTGTGGGCATTACAGAAAACATTAGGGGAGATCATCATCTGAAAGCCAACAAATCACACAAATGTAATAGTACAGGAGTTAGCGTATTGATTGTCTTATTCTTTTATAGTGTCAGTATTGACTATCAATTTTGATGAATAAATAATTCAGAAATGCATTATCTGACTGTCTAATGTGGTCAAGTTTATATATGCCCGCTGTCTGTCGTCAAATTTATCTGACTGTCTCTGGTCAAGTTTATATATTCCTCTTCGTTTTAAATAAAAATGTTCTAGAAGAAAATTACCATGTATGTTAACAGGAACAGAAAATTTTGGAAGTAATGCATACATATCTTTCAACAATTTTCGAACTCAGAATATGTTGACGTACCTGGGATATGGATCCCAGTGATGGAGTTCCAAGAAGATCTGTAATAAGATTTAATTGGTGCACGACATTCCTCCCAGGAAATAATGGCTTCCCAGTTAGGATTTCAGCAAATATGCACCCTATACTCCAAATATCAATTGCAGGAGTGTACTGTACATATAAATTCAAAAGTGTCCATAAAGATGGAAAAATGGAAGATATTATCCAGAGCTTTGTAGACACCACAATAACAACATTAAAAAAAAACATCAACAAAAAAGAAAAAGAAAAAACACCAGTACCTGGTGCGAGGGAGCATTGCAGTTCCCACAAAGAGTTTCAATTTTGTGGATAGAGCAATCATATCATCAAAAGATAAAAAGAATTGCATAAAGGTGGGGGGCTTTGCAGCTCTCTGAGAGTTTCAATTTTGTGGACAGAACCATATCATCAAACAATGTAACAAGAAAATTGCTAGGTGAACGCTCATAATCATAATATATGTCGTTCAGCCCAAGTTGCTGTCTTTGGAAGCTTTTGAAAAACAGTGCCATAGACGAATATCAAGCATTGGCATAACGGTTTAGCTCATCATAAGCATTAAGTTTTTATGCACAGTGTAATATCAGAAGCTATAAAAAGGCCAACTTACATTGGAGAAAAAGGATCCGCATAGTTCAGGAGCTCTGTACCACCTTGTTGCCACATAATCCTTCAAATTCAAAGCACAATAGGTAACTAGAGGAGAAAATAAGTGGACACAAAATTTGTGACAAGCATCTTACACTCCAAAAGATAGCAGAACAAGAGTCATCAAATGATACACGTGCGAGTCCAAAGTCACAAATCTTCAGTCTGCAGTCTGAATTGCCCAGTATGTTTTGGGGCTTTAAATCACGATGAAAGACATTAGCTGCAACCATATACATGAGGAAAAGAGGGGGCAAGGAAATTTCAATAACTTAAGTACAAACGTGGGAATGGATTGTTTATGACAGGGTGAATATGCTAACAGTATTCCACCTGCATGGATGTACTTGAGAGCGCGAAGGAGCTGGTACAAGAACAAACGGTGATGCTCTGGAGTCAGGTTATCATTTGCTTGAATCACTTGATGTAGATCAGACTCCATGAGCTCAAAAACAATATAGATATCTCGGAACTCCCGTTGAGTAGGAGGCAGCATAATGTGTTTGATCTGGACTATGTTTGGGTGGCGAAGCAACCGAAGAAGTTTGATTTCCCGCAAAATGCGGGTGGCATAAGAGACATTCTCAAACACATTAGTTATCTTCTTTATTGCAACCCGCTCCCCAGTGCGAGTGTCTAATGCAGCAGCAACTACTCCATAACTTCCCTTGCCAATTATCTTTTGGATCTGATACTGGCTCGCCTCCCCATACTCCGTGAAAAAGTCCATGTCCAATGTTCTCTGAAAATTATAATTTGCAATAAGTCTGAAACATATACAAAGAGCAAACAAGACTCTAAAATAATTATTCAGGAAAACATAAGAATCTATCACAAAGAGTATTTTAAACACCTATGAGGAAACAATTCAAGTGTAAATGACGAAGGAAAAAAAGGATAATTCAAAGGACCAATAAACAAACAATTCCATGTTAAGAAAGGAGACAATTACTGAATATACCATGTCACATCAAATTAACTAAAAAAGGCACAATATAAAAGCAGCCCATATAAAGAAGGGAGCAATAGGATGTTAGGAGGGACTGCCAGACGCTAAAACCTAATGCACAAACAAATCAACCAGATAGAAAGGGTATAGGAGCATCAAACCAATATAGCCACTGCCAAGAAAAGGTGGAGAATGATTTCCGCCGTACTTGTTTCGGAAAGTTATCAGCACATATAGGAATATGAGAAAGAAGTTCAAGAACATAATCAAGGTGCAAAAATAAGAAACGAATTGTGCTACCCAAAAGTCCAGGGCTACAGGCCGGCACCCAAGGCCACCTGGCAAGCATCAGCACCATGTAGCTCGATTGAAGTAAAGCAATTTAATTCAGAACTAACCAGATCTAGATATGAAGTATGGAATACACTAGATTCAGACTATTTGCAGAGGATCAGTCGAATCGCATAATAAGATTACCTCACAACATATGGTCGCGCGGAGAACGGAAACGAGTTAGTGATACACTGATTCGGTGTTTTCCGCTACCACACTAAGAAAAAAGGATGATACAGAGAGTGGATGGAGAGGCGCGGAGCTCTTCGTAAGGAATGGGGAATGAGACGACAACAAAGCTGCACTAGCAATTGTCAGATTGAGAGAGTGGGCCGAGGTAGGGGAAAGGGATAAAGCCATCCAAAAAGAGGGGTCACGTTTATTGCGATCATGAAAGGAACCCCAATGCAGGGTTCCAGCTATCCTCTATGTCCGACACGTTACCGGTAAAATGTTTTTTTTTGGAACAATAATTTTTTTTAGCAATGTCACCAGTAAAATGTGGCATTCAACTTATCTATGGAAAGAAAAAGAAAAAGAAATGGACCAAAAGGGAAATCGATCGTTCATTGGAGGATGTCGTGGCACATCTTTGCTCAGCACATATCAGTGCGAGAGAACATGAAACACCTTATTTCCATGGGGCCAGAAGACATCACCGACCGTGAACATCGCACATGCTTTAGAACTCCTCCTTTCATCAATGCGCTAACCACTTCTACAAGAAGACAATGCAGAAGATGTTACTTTTGGTCCGAGCTGATGCGACCAACACAACCTTGATAACAAACAAAGGAATAGCCACCTGTTCAAGTCGCAGCATGGATTTTCACCGCAGTTACTGTTAAGCATCGTGTGGTCTGTTGCAGCAACATATGTGCATGGTGCACCAAAATGAGCTTGTGAGGAAACTATTCAGTTTCCAAAAAAAAAAAGGCTTTGGGAGCTGCCCAACTTCATATCTAAATTTTCATGGGGTAGAATGTCCTCCCTAGATAATGATAGTCTTTGGAACTGCTCTTGATCAAAATACATGCCTAAAAAAAACATGGCATTAACTCAAATTACGCAATAGCACAAAAGGGAAAATTGGGGGCATATAAAGCCAGTCAAATCACATTTAAAGAAACAATTCAATAGACGAAATTACCGGCAGGAAATGGGGATGGCAATGTTAAAATAAGTGCAAGAACAATGAAAAAGCACAAAATATAAATGAGTCCAAATGAAGGACCCATTGTGAAAGAAAACATACATGGTATAGATTTAGAGCCGACAGTCATGTAATCGTACAGCAAGTCAGCAACATGAGCAATAAACTGGTAAAGCTCGATATAGGACCACAGAGAAGACACAGCTGCACAAACTTTTGCAGGAACCTGGTTGAACCATAGTACCCTCTTAAAAAGAGGACCTACTGGATGCTCAAAGAGGTCATCCAAAGAAAAAACAAGGAAACGAGTAAAATAACAGAGGGTCATTAGCTATGAGGTTTTCCTTATAGCATCCTGCTCCAACCTAATAAGAATGCAATCTCCTTTAGAAAGTCAAACTTTTAAATTTAGTAATGGAGCTGGTTCCATTGTGCAAGGCAAGACATCTTATCTGTGGAATTAGCCAACAAATCAAAAGACAAGGACAACCGTGCTTTCGCAGGACAATCCTCCAAGCAAAAGTCAGAATGAAACTAGTACGGAAGGGAAATATACTAACCATCAAATAGGTTTGACTTCATGATAAAATATATTGTAAGAGAATAGGGCACGAGCTCTGCAGGTGGATAGGGGCACCTTCCTAAAGCAAGCAACAGCCAAAACCTATCCAGATAAGCTTGCATGGTCAGAATATGAACACTTATCGGAACTGACACTCTAATGGAATATTTCCCACGGCAAACATGACTATTGAAAGAATATATTCAAGCACATGGACATCGTGAGCGTGGAGAAACAACGTATTGTTTCACAATACCAACACCAGAAGCCACCTAACAAGTTGGAGTACCGCGTTAACCGGATTGGAATAAAGCATCAGATAATTACACTAGAGGTGAACTATAAGAGGAAAGTTTTGGACAAGAGGACAACTATGCGATCATGCTTAGAAGTTAAAATACTCTGGCACTGGTACACTAACTTGATAAGTACTAGTTATCCTTTTGATCGATAGACTAAGTGTGAGTTGTAGAAGAAGCAGCCCTCGAGTTTGACCCTCACTTACTCACTCGTCAGCCATGGATAGCGAGAAGGTAACATTATAGAAAATGCAAAGAACTTTAGCATCGAAGACATTTTGTGTTGTGTGCTGCCTGCACCAACCTACAGAAGAAAACTTGCAGGGGAAAGCAAGAAAAGACAAAATGCTTTTGAAGAAATCAGGCAACGTAAACGTTAACGTTTGGTACTCAACTCCATGATCAACAGACACAATATGGACGCGAATCTTCCAAAGGCTCCTAGTGCCAAACTGAACTAGCCACAAGGCGCGAAAGCAGGTAAGAGCTGAAGAAACACGCGAGCTAGTTAGGACAGAGCTGACCTATAGGCACGTTGTGATGCAGGACTCACCATGTTGAGGCTATGCGTCGAGCGGCGGCGGCGGCATCATGCGCTTGGGGAGCGAGGACCCAGCCCCCGGCGAGCGCGGGCTCGCTTGAGGCGGCGGAAGCAGAACCGCCTGCGGATGCCATCGACGAGCGCGGCGTCTCCTCCCCAGGCCATCATGATGCCGGTCGGGCGACGGCATGCGGGCGGCGGCATCGGGGAGCCGCTATGCTCGCCGGTGCCGCTCTCTTCGCGGACAGCCTCCGCGGCGGATTCTCACTCGCGCTCGTCGAGGTACAATCACATTCATCGCGGCATGGATGGAGCGTAGCCATGGGTATCCACAGATCTGCTCTTGTCGAGCAAAATGGTACTGACGCTGCAAAATTCTTGGACAGACGGATCAAGGGGACTATTGGCCTAATGAACGGATGCGATTACGATGATCGGTCGATGGCTCGATACTCCTCCCGTTTGCTTTGCTATCCACTGGACTAACCAACGCAGAATCCAATATACAAAAACAAGATTACTTCAGACAAGCACTTTTTATTTACCCGAAAAATTAAGAAACTTCATCTTGATATTTGAATGCCAGGTTCCTAATAATTAGTGGCCAGGACTAGTTCATGTAATGTTAGTTGTTACATACTGCCTCCTTGCTTGAAACGATGACGTTAGGACAACATTTGTTTGACTTGTGGCTAGCACAAATAAGATGCCTGAAGGACATCAAAAACAAAATGGAGGGAGCAGAAGTTCAGCTGGATAGATTTTTACAGAATCCTTCGGTGATCCACTCCTATAGAACTTTGATTTGATAGGGAAATGGCTTCCAAGCTGATGACATCCAAAGGAAACTTGGTCAAGATTCAACAACCTCGGAAACAGTTTAATAAGTTGTTCCTGCAGAGTGGCAAATTGGCCATCCTTCTAGCATAAAGCCCAGCATCCACGACAAAATCATCACAAAACAATGCAAGCTCGGCTTAAAACAACCATAACTTACAACATTGCTTCAAATCCCAGGATTAAGATCGGATCACTGCTTAGTTTCAAGTATCTATACAAAATCAGGTCAGATAGGCATATTTGCCACCAACAGGGAGAAAACTGAGCAGTGAACCATTTAGAGCGTCTTCTCAAAAGATATACAAAATTGGCAGCAGCTGATGGTGTGGCACAGCTGCGCCCGCTGTCTTGCTCCTGGGACCTGCTCGGCGTGGCATCCTACTTCTTTGCCGGGACCGAACGAAGCTTCTCGAAGATCTGGTGTCTCAATATCTCTTTCGCAGAAGGTCGCCTCACTGGATTGGGATCCATCATGGACTGAAAATGAGCAGAAACAGGGCGTTTAGGTGTTTTCGCCTGTTACATGAAACAACAAGAAATTGTTTCTTGCTTTCTGCACAAAGCATCGAATCTAACGAGCCTAATTAAGCTATGTTTCGCTACAGTGATGCTACATTAACCATCACTTAATTATGGCTTAATTGCGACATAATTATCATCATTAGATTCGTCTCGCAAATTAACACACGTTCTGCAATTAGAGTTTTATAATTAGACTTTAAGTAGTATTTTTAAATGACAATATTCCAAGTGGCTATAATCTTGGCTAAAAAAACAAACAACCCAAAAACAAAATGGAGGGGGTAGAAGTTCGGCTGAATAGATTTTTACAGAATCCTTCGGTGATCCACTCCTATAGAACTTTGATTTGATAGGGAAATGGCTTCCAAGCTGATGACATCCAAAGGAAACTTGGTCAAGATTCAACAACCTCGGAAACAGTTTAATAAGTTGTTCCTGCAGAGTGGCAAATTGGCCATCCTTCTAGCATAAAGCCCAGCATCCACGACAAAATCATCACAAAACAATGCAAGCTCGGCTTAAAACAACCATAACTTACAACATTGCTCCAAATCCCAGGATTAAGATCGGATCACTGCTTAGTTTCAAGTATCTATACAAAATCAGGTCAGATAGGCATATTTGCCACCAACAGGGAGAAAACTGAGCAGTGAACCATTTAGAGCGTCTTCTCAAAAGATATACAAAATTGGCAGCAGCTGATGGTGTGGCACAGCTGCGCCCGCTGTCTTGCTCCTGGGACCTGCTCGGCGTGGCATCCTACTTCTTTGCCGGGACCGAACGAAGCTTCTCGAAGATCTGGTGTCTCAATATCTCTTTCGCAGAAGGTCGCCTCACTGGATTGGGATCCATCATGGACTGAAAATGAGCAGAAACAGGGCGTTTAGGTGTTTTCGCCTGTTACATGAAACAACAAGAAATTGTTTCTTGCTTTCTGCACAAAGCATGCATGTTGCCAGAGTTCATTAAGGCCATATAAAAAAAATCCTCCAAAGTTATAACACAGTATGTGTGGCATATTTCAAGGATTTTCCTTGTGTATCATAAAATCACAGTACAATCTCAAAGGAAACATAAATGAAAGTAACAGTTCCCAACATCATTGTCATGTTGAGCAGTCATATTTATCAATCATGGAAATATTACAAACAGAAATATTCAATTCATTTGCATGTCAAGTAAGTATACATGGTTAGTACTTATTGATTCCTTAGAGATCAAGTTTCTGTCACAAATAAAGAGAGAACAGTATCATTTGATTTGTCACTGGGGGTAGGGAAACCAAAGTCAACAACTGAACAGAGAAGACATACGACGTTATACCTTAATCAAATGCTGAAACTGAGTTGGGCACCCTGGAAGTAATGAGATTCTGCCCTCTCTTATACTTGCAAATTGAGGACCCGAAACAGGAAGTGGTGTGCCTCTTATAAGCTCATAGATGGCTGCCCCAAGACTAAAGATGTCAACCTTGTCGAGATTCTCATACTTATCATTGAGCATTTCTGGAGGCATATAACGTGAGTCTCCATCTTCGATTGCCAAACTCCGATCAATAAGTGTGGCACAACCGAAGTCTCCAAGCTTATAAACACCATTTCTGACATATATATTATCAGGCTTCACATCAAGGTGTGCTACACCACGTTCATGGATGAAATCCAAGCCTATGCAGATCTTCAATTGCAAAAAGTTTATTTAAATATTTAACCAAGATACACACGAAAGATAAAGAGAAAAATGCTATCTTGTGGTGTGAAAAGGGTATGATTAGAAGGTTTCGCGCTTAATAAACTTCAGAGATGATAAAAAAGCATTATAAATGCAAGTCGAACAGAACACAGGTGCAAGCATTTTCTCACTTGATACAAATGTTGAGTGGACCTCTCCTCTAAAACCTGCATGTGTAAATCATATTGACTTCATAGATTACAGAACACAGATCCTATATTTTGTTAACATTGCTCTATGGATTTGACTTGTAATTTTGTTCAATAAGCGGGATTGCTAGACCTAACTACAACAACAAACTAGGGAATCCATGTATGTTGAATTAAACCAAGGTTCCATGAGCTTTGAACTCACATAATTACTTCTTACAAGATGTTCCTTCTGAACCATATTGTCAAGCTGAAGTGAACAAATGCATATATGACCTAAGCTAAGTGGATGACAGCAAGAAGGTCAGACACATTGTAAAAGACAAAAGAGTAGCTCCAAGTTTCCAGAAACATGTTTAGAAAGTTACAATCAGACTATGGCTAGCCCAAAAAAGGTTAACAAGGAAAATAGACATTGATAACTGATTCTAACCTGATACAACAGTTCCAGGGCTTCGCGGCACTGCAGCGGCTGGTTTCTATCCATAGACAGGCAGCGATCACAAAGTTCCATCTGAATATATAGTTGCTCATTCTCAAACCAAGAGGTGAAGTATCCAACTATGTTTTCATGAGATCCTGGAAAGACATGTTACAGGTGTTACAAATTTCCCAGCAAATGTACCTCAATTTGAAGGAACAAAATTTAATTTTTTGCAACCTAGGGCTGCCAAAGCTTGAACTTCCTTCACTGCTTGCTTTCTGCAATGAAAGATGCAACATGCTGTATTAATTGATGGACAGTTATGATCAAAATACTAAAGCAATAATGCTACTGCTATAAAACTACCTTTCCATGTCATTATTCAATTGTTTGATGCTCCGTTTTACTGCATACAAGCACCCATCTATCCTGTTCAGGGCTTTGAACACAATACTGAAGTTGCCCTTACCGATTTTCTGGGAATTAAACATGTCACTACATCAGTGAATACTAGCCACAAGAAAACAGACACAACATGAACATCAACGTATGAGCAATATATGTTCAGAGCGTACCCCAATTTCATGGAAATCAGTTCTGTATCGTGAAAGGCCTCCGCCGCCAATTGAAGGAGAAAAACCTTCAGATATAAAGAAAAGGAGTTAGCTCTATTTGGGTGCCGATGTACAGATACTGTAACTCATATTTTTTATCACATTATGTCTGAAAAAACATGTCAACTCCCACATTAGCCTTTCTAGTGACGGAAGTAGGAATCCTAATAAAGCAGCCCATGATTAGGAATGTACATGTTTAGATGGCATGAAATGGATAAAGGATACCTGATTTGCATTGCCTTCCGCCGTAAACATCATCAATAACAGGATCTGTATTTAGGTACGGGTTCTTGATGCATGGTGGAGGCGTCACACGGCAGCGGAGAGATACTGCAGACTGGGAGACATAGCTGCTCTTCTTTTGCAACGCAGGTTGCATGACTTGCATCAGCTGGTCTTGCTCCAAATCATCCCCACTAGGGTCGTCAAACGGTATTGGAGTAATATGCTGGTCGAAAGAGAAGTCGGTCGACTCAAGACCTTTGGGAGAACAATCTGCAAGCATAGTCATTCATCCACTTGAGTGAAGGTTACGGACCAAATGCAACAAGCTAATCAATTTTCAAGGACTGCTAATTGATTTGGTGCAGAATTATGTTGCCACATTCGTGGGAAATCAGTTCAGGGGTCGCAGTGTCGCTCACCTGTCCTGTATCTCTTGCCACGACCATTAACTGACTTCTCCGGAGATTTGGGACAAGGGGTATTCTCCTACAGATAACCACCCACGATGGCACAGTAGAGTTTTACTTAGCACACTGATAAACGGACAATGCAAGTAATCAAACGCACTCCAAAAATGCAAAACAAAAATCTTAACTTCCCAACCTTATTAGCCTCATAATCGTTGGCCGGCTGCGGCATCTCCGGTGTGATGTAGTCCGGTGTGCTGCAAACAACGGAGAGAGGAGTAGGGTAAATCTGAAATCAAACTGTTTGTCAGTACACCAGCACACAGCTCGAATCAAACCCTACCAGAAGAAATCCTGGCTGAGGATGCAGCAATCCTTCTCCTCCATGGGTTCGTCGGCATCCATCGGCGAGACCTGCGGCTGCAGCGGCGGAGGCGGCGCCAGGGGAAGCGGAGGCGGCGGCGGGGCCGGGTCGTCGCGGGAGGTCTCCTCCTCCAGGAACGCCTCGAAGCGCGTGGGCGCGGCGCCGCCCTGGTCGGAGAGGAAGGAGATGAGGGAGACCTGCTCCAGCTGCAGTGATAGACCCCCGGACGGCGAGGTCCGGTCGGCGGGCGCGGCGGCCTTCGTCACCGCCTTCGGCGCCGCCACCAGTGCGGCGAAAGCGCGGCGGGCCTTGCTGGCGCGCGGCCTCGGGGTCTTCGTCTTCATCATCGACGGCGCGAGAGCCGGATGGATCTCTCGGCGCGATCCCTTGTCGCGCCCCCTTGCGGCTGCGCCGAGTGAGCTGGGGTTGGGAGTTTCGAAGGGTTCGAGGTCACTGGTCAGGGAGATTGGGAGGAGTGCGAAAAGGGAGAGGAATAAATAATTGGGAAAATTTTTGAAATGAGTGGGTGCGCCGCTGTGCCTTGTGCTGGTGGAATTGGCGGGAGGAAATGAGGAATAGCAGGACTGCGGGAGGCAGGGAAAATCATTGCGCCGCCTCGTTCTGCTTCTGGGATGGAAGTGTCGGCCCAGGTAGCCGTTTCTTTCTTGATTTAGTTCTTGGGCCGCAAACAGAGCCAGCCTAGCGAACGTGCCTTCCTTTTTTCTTTTGTTTTGCTTTTGGAATTGTAGCTCCTTCTAATTAAACCATGGCACAGCACAATCGCTGGTCAGCCACACGACCGTTTACAAAACACGAACCGAGCCGTGCCATGCCAAAGCATGTCCAAATCCGTACTTAAGTAAGCAGTAGCACCATAGTAAAACCTGAGCAGCTAATTACAAAACTGTGGACAATGTGCCCATATAGTCTAGGACATCACTGTTACACACCATTGCATCAATATATATTTTGACATGCATCGATGATAGTAAATATACTACATAAATGGTTACATAAACTCCATTATCACTAACTGTACATTTTGAACAATAAACTAAATTTTTTTACTGACTATATGTCAGAATGGAACTATGAAAGAAGCAAAAAAAACCCATGTGAGTCAAGAAAGGCCTTTATTTTCTGATTCCAGTATCAAACAACAAAAGATGACAAGTTCCTTGAAAAACATGCCAAATATCACTATTATCTTCTATGGTTTTTATCAATCATTCTTCAGAAAAATTTTCTTGAGCATTGAGGACATATGCCCCCATTCATTACAACGGTGGCTTCTTGGCTTATTGCTTGGTCTTGTGGGCAGTCTTATGTTGGCTAGTATTATGTTGAATGCAACAACTTTAATACATATAGGCATGTCTGGTTCCTGCCTCTACACACCATACTGCAGGTTTGTCGCTACGGTGCCGTATTTCGCTTATGAGAAGTCTTCGGCAAATGAGTAGACTTTTTGCTTCGTGTATCTCCGCAGTACATGTGATGCTAAAAAACGGCGTCACCGTTTTGGTGTTGCCACACTTGCAGTTGTGGCTGGATGCCCTAACGCGCTCGGTGAAAGCAAAATCACATTGCAAAGATACTATGATAGTGTTTGCATAAGATTATATAAACGCTATCCATAGTGGGTCACCACTTTAGATACTACTAAACATTTTCAGTTTTTATATAAACTTATCAAGTAATACCTGTCGAAACTTTGTGAGGGTATATGTCCCACTTGTAATAGTGTGGGTCTACATATACCAGGTTGGAAAATCATTAAGTCATTTTCCTACCTCGGTTTTAAGATGTAAATTGTCGGTTTAGGTGTTCATTTATTTCTTGATTGGATATTGGGCAGCAATTTGCTTGCAGCCTTGGTAAGCAGCCCGTTGGCCAAGCGGCGCTGCCTGAGCCAAGCAAGTTTTCGAGGGTTAGAAGCAAAAACAAGCCTTAACATTGTACATATCCAAATGCAATATGGTTAACACCCTCGACCACTGTACCACTACGTTGTTGATCTTAGCATTTCCTGTTTCCAAGGAAAAAAGAGAAGAAGAAAAAGAAGAAGAAGAGGATGCTATTCTGAAAATGATCGATCGCAACACGGCAGAGGCCGGATGAGCAAGCAGAGGCAGAGCTTGTCCGCGCGGTATAGCGGCCCTGAGCGAGACTGACTGGCGGACACCGACACCGCACCCGATCCCATTTTCCCGTCGGCATTTTCGTCAACCGTACACGGAGACATACATACGGCCAAACATTTGTTTAAGCTGGCAACAGCAACCCAGCCGCGAACTACCAGTAGAAGTACACGGGTAGTTAGGATGCATGCAGCAACGTGCTCTGAGAACAAACAAACAATTCACGAGTTCTACAACTCTGCTTCGCAAATTGAATAGGAAAAAGGAAATAAAACAGCTAGGACAGAGACCGGCAAGGACTATATTGTCGTGCTGCGGATTGCAAATTTGCAATGGCATGTGAATGTTATTGGCTGCAGGATCCGCTCGCCGCCACCGATGGACGAGGAGGCGTTCTCTTCGCAGCTTCGGGTTGATCCCGAGCCCCGACACATGCGACATGGCGGCAACGTGCGACGGGGTGCTCGACACGACGGGGCGACGGCGAGGGAGCGGGTGAGTTGGTGACCAACCTGCCGTGTTCGGTTACGCCCGACCCTGACTGAAGATTTGTGCCCGCAGATCGATTAATGGCGGGACATGCAGTGGGGATCTTGTGCACGACCACATCCGGTACCGGATGGTTGTCGTATGCTCCTGTTTGATTCCGCTCTTAATTCTCGAAGTTTAGCTTTGAAGCAACTACACTAGGGTCGGAGTATTTGTACGGCCCATAACGATCACGGCTGGTATCACACGATCCCAAGGACTTTGCAGTCCAATCTGGCTTACCAAATGTGTTCAGCTGTTCGCTTTTAAAGAGTCGTTGATCTTTTCAGAAGGGACATCGCAAACCGAATAAATTTTTGCATAAACTGCACAAGCATCCTAGGGGCAGTAGTACCTTTTAACCTGAAATCATCACTATCGATCAGTTCCATAGCCTCGGTGATTAACCATCGACATCAGTCATCAGCTTCCGTCTCCCATCGGAGAACAAAGACGCCTCACCTCATCAGCAGCGATTGCCAAAGTCCCGACGCGCGACCCGGTCCAGACTTCCCGGTCCAAAGTCCAAACCCCACCCGTTGATTAATCAATCAATGAAACAAACAAATTCTCGTTGCCCCCGCCCCCCGACACATGCGACATGGCGGCAACGTGCGACGGGGTGCTCGACACGACGGGGCGACGGCGAGGGAGCGGGTGAGTTGGTGACCAACCTGCCGTGTTCGGTTACGCCCGACCCTGACTGAAGATTTGTGCCCGCAGATCGATTAATGGCGGGACATGCAGTGGGGATCTTGTGCACGACCACATCCGGCACCAGATGGTTGTCGTATGCCCCTGTTTGATTCTGCTCTTAATTCTGGAAGTTTAGCTTTGAAGCAACTAGTAGCAACTACAGTAGGGTGGGTCGGAGTATATGTACGGTACATAACGATCACGGCTGGTATCGCACGATCTCAGGAACTTCGCAGTCCAATTTGGCTTACCAAATGTATGTGCTCAGCTGTTCGCTTTTAAAGAGTCGTTGATCTTTTCAGAAGGGGACATCGCAAACCGAATATAAAAAATCGCACAAACTGAACAAACATCCTAAGGATAGTAAGTACCTTTTTAACCTGAAGTTATCACCTAGGCCTGTTCGCTTGGCTGCTTTACAGCGGCTGTTTTGCAGCAGCTACAGTGTTTCAGTTATTTCTTCTGCAGCCGCTACAGTGTTTCTGCAGTCGCTACAGTGTTCACAGTTATTTTTCTGCAGCCGTAGCTGCAGCCTACCGAACAGGTTAACTGTCGATCACGAAATATTAGCCTGGGTCATTTCCCATCGGCATCGGTCATCAGCTTCCGACTCCAATGGGAGAACATAGACGCCTCACCGCATCGGAAGCGCGTGCCAAAGTCGAGACGCGCGACCCGGTCCCGACTTCCTGGTCCAAAGTCCAAACCCCACCTGCTGATTAATCAATCAATGAAACAAACAAGAGCTCTGTTATGGTACCTTTTTGACCTCTTAAAAGATAAAAGGTCAAAGATAATCTGAACCCTTGATTTTCGTTATAGAATAAAAGAGAAAAAAATAGAGAAGAAATCAGGCGCTTATTTAGGGAATGAAAATCTCTCAGCCTCTCCTTCGATTTTTTTTTCGGTTCGCTCCCACCTCCGATTTTCCCTCCGATGCGTGGGGCACAACATCAATCCGGTTACTACTTAGGTTTCGTGTGGATTATTTTCCCTCAGATGCGTGGGACAATTTTAGTTGCCAAAACAAAAACTCTTGCCAGCAATCTCTTCTTCAGTTCCCCAAATCAATGGTATGGAAATTAATTTGTTTCCCTTGCAATGATGAAACTCACGGAGTCTCCCATTCCACTTAAAGATTCATGCGTCCCTAAACAATAATGGTGCAACACATTATTTGTTTTCCTTCCATGCGTACCAATAACAGAGCCTCCCATCTACTCGCTGTTGCACACTTGGTTTCGTATGTTGTCACGTTAAACAACCATGTTTTCCAATGTGTACAAAAATGAAGAAACGTGAGATCAAAAATTGTAACACGATGTGGTTACTGACCATTTTTTTACGTTAAAAAAAGATCATTTTTCATGTTAAAAACTGTATTATTTCGGATCGCCAAATGCTAACAACTTTTGAAACAACTCTTCCTACAATCATGAAGATAAAAGATAACCAATCTAATTAAAATGAACGGTCCACAATCATTACCGTAAAAACGCCCACAAACAAACAGAAATTAACAAGGCCTTAACCTGCGACCCGTCCCCACCACTCTCAAACCCGAATCAACGGCACGCGGGCCCACGCGGCTGCCTACTCGCTCGCCGGCCGGCCCCGCCCGTCGGGTGGGTGGGCCGCATCGCT
>LAPY01003078.1:20481-30711 GCA_000970635.1 Eragrostis tef | reverse complement strand
GCGACGTGGAGATGGGGGAGGAGAGGTCGCGGAGGAAAGGCGGGTGGTGGCGCCGGTGGTCGGGCCTGGAGGCGCTCATCGTGGCGGCGAGGAGAAACCCTAGAGAGAGAAAGGGGAGAGAGTGTGTGCCTTGTTTGGGTTTATGGGAGTGGAGCGAAGCCGCGAGCGTGAGAGCGAACAGTGAACACGACGCATGTGCCGCCGACATGTGAACCTAAAACTTATCGGGCCCACAGTTCAGTGAAGCAAAGGAAATTGCCGAAGGAGAGAATAATACGTTAGCTTTGCGCGGAGGCGTATTTTGGTCGGGTTTATACTTCAAGCGGAGGCCAGACAATAATTCGCTTGAATAAAATGGAGGTTGCGACGGCGACGGAGGCGTCGGCGCCGGCGGCGAGCGGCGGGGTGGCGAGGAGGAACCACCCGTTCCCGTGGCTCGACGCGGCCATCTCCGAGCCCTTCTACTTCCTCCATCTGGTCGCCTTCTTCTCCTACTTCGGGGCCCGCAGTGCGGCGCTCTCCGCCGCCGACGGCGGCGAGCTCCACGGCCGCCTCCTCCGCAGGGTGACCTTCCGAGATCCACACTTAGAAGATCGTGACATTTGTCTGGTGACTTGGATGCATTGGCTAATGCGGATCGGTATTTGTGTGTGTGAATTTGCAGGAGATCCAGGCGGTGCTCGTGTTCCTTGTGCTCTTCGTAGTGAAGGTGCGATGGTTACTAGCGAATTGAATATCTTTGTAAAGTTATTTTCTTAGTAGTGTGCTTGAATTCAGTTGCGAATTTGGTTGGAGTAGGTCTTAGGTGCCCTGTTATTACCCTATAAAGGAAAATTTATGTGCGCGGGACGGCGGGAGTAGTATATGAGACCGAGAGATGGAAATGTGGATCTTCGCTGTGATTCGAACATTGAGCGCAATACGATTATGTGTGAATTCATGTGTATTATGCTAAGCAGGCAATGAGTTTGCATATTTCCGATTTTGGGATTCGAATCAGTTATGCTGCAACATGAGAGCTGAACTCAGTGTTTCAGTAATGATTGTTTTCTTTTGCAATGTCAGATTAAAATGCTATTCAGTATCATAGACTAGTATGTGGATTTTTGTTTGTGGTGGGACTTGATATGCTATGTTTTTAGATTGCATTATATTAACTATCCAAGGTCCATAGACTCCATATTCATTGAAGTAATAACATTGTCAGTAGCAATGCGAGAGACAACACCATGCTATTCATTGTGGACATTTCGTATCATATTGTAAATATGAAATAATTGCTGAAATTGGATTATTTGGCCATTATGGGAATGCTGATTGTGAGATACTTAATTCCTAGTCTTCTTCTAGGGTACTTTGTCTGTGAAATGCAGTTTTTTCTAAGCTGGCATGCAATGAGGAATCATGTACAATAGTAGAAGCTCCTGTAGATGTTTGCTTTGTTAAGTAAACTTTTTATGCTATGCAGATGGTGAAAGAGGAAACCTGGGAAACATTTATCGCTGACTCATTGCTCTATGCGAAGGTGTGTTTGATAAGGGATGGCTATATGTTCTTATTCAATGTTCATTAATTCATTATGCAATGCCGAAAGCTACTTGTGGTTTTCTTTGATAGGGTCAGGTTACTATAGAGAATGAGCATCTTAATTAATTACTGCAGTTAATGTTGTTAAATTCCAGAATCTGTTTGCTTGATGTTTACTATCTTTTTCTTGCACTGTAGGTCTTATTGTTGGCAGTTACTTTGGTTATTGATTATTGGTTGGCCCTTTGCTACTTTCTGGGATTTGTTGGTATGTTTTGTTCATCTCCTGGTGGCATATTTTATTTCATGAAGAGGAAATGAAACAGTTGAGGAGTTAAGATTTTTGTAAATATTATAATTTTATCCTAGTTACACAATGGTGTTTATCAATTGTAACTCTCTCTTAATCTATTTAACTATTGTACCTTTTCTCGACATATCTGAATTTGTATCTGTTGTTCTGTGTGTTACTGCTATAATCTTACCCTGTACTAGTGGAATTCATACCCTAGGGTGATTTGTCTGGGGAAGAGCATAGGGTATGTCGGCCCTGGTTATCAGCCCATGTCTAACTGTTTAGATTGGAGCAGTTTCTTTCCTTAAAAAATCAATGAGTGTTTTCTACCTCATTTACTGGGGAATAAGAACGTGTAAGGTGTGTTAGTTCTAATGTAAGTTTAGCCCATAAGGGCTCACTAGTTGCATTGTGTATGCATAGTATATAGATAACAATAAAGATAGCTCCGTGATTGGGCTTGTCTGTAGGCAGGATGGGAGATCATTTTTGTTTGTCTTGCTAGCTCATGCTATAAGAAGAAGCTTGAGGTTTATTATCGTGAACGCTTCAACGGTCCATACTGGCAAGTCCTGTAGTTATGTGATATGAGCCCTTATGCTAATTTGTAAGTACAACAATACAAGCTTCGGTACAGCTGATGTGGAACGTGCTGGATGCAGATTACTACTTGCCCCTCCTTTTCCTTCTTTCGTTACAGTAGCCTGGCATTAAAATCTAGAGTACTGCGTCCTCATTTTATTCATGTGAACACAAGAATTACCTGGTAGCATTTGAGATTCCCATTGAATGCCATGTTAATCCCAAGCTCTCAACTTCACTTTTTCTTCCTTTTTCTGATGTTCACTTATGCTTATTATTACTTTCATTCATCTGCAGTTATATATGCTGTATCTCAACAACCACCTTGTGACGATCTAGGTATGTCTTATACAGTTATACTTCTATATTAGACAACAGTAATGCGATAGGACCTATTTGGCACAGCTACAGCTCCGAGATCCAAGCTGGATTTTGAGTTTATAAGATACAATAAAGCATTTAAATTTTAAATTTTTATTCCAAAATAAAAAAATACTTAAATAAAGATCCTTAATCCACCCACAGCTACAGATCCATGGATTTGAGGAGCTCCAGGAATTCCATGGCTATTGTGCCAAATGGGGCCTATATATGGTCATATATGACTAGAATATTTACATCAAGAAATTTCTCTACCAGTTGAGAAATGAGAACCATATTCCTATTTCCTAAGTATTGGATGCCGTGCTTTCATTTGTACTTTATCATTGCGTTTTGCAGCTTTGAATTTTTGTTCAGATGTTTGTTCAGAAAAATAAGGCACTATCAAGAAAAATAACCATGTTTTCAAGTCGTCCGATTAATCACGATTAGTCGTCCTGATCGGTTCCATGGCGACTAGGGTCTACTCTTACGACCAGGCCGACTAATTGCGATTAATCGTGATTAATCGGCCTGATCGGTCCCATGGCGACTAGGATCGACTAGACGACTTGAAAACATGGTCTACTACGGCATCAAAGATAGTGCCTTATTTTTCTTGATCTCACTGATTATTTTTCTTAGGCCATTCAAATCATTTGACCCCATTGCAACTGGAAAGCCTGCTAACTGAAGAGCCTACAACGCGATTTTGGCTGGTACTTTGTTCTACATTTTTGTTGTCTAATGTCACTATCTCTCCACTTTCACTCGCCAGCAAATTCCTGTGTAATTTGTCATTTGTGCAAGACTTGAGTTACCTACAGATTTGTGTCACTATCTTATTCGAAGTGAGTAGGATCTTGTCAGAATTTGCATGCAGTTTGACAGCTACCAGCGGAATAGCTTTGCAACCGTGCAGCTAAATTTTGAAATACTGTTGTTACAATATAACTCTCGTCCCTACATTTCAAATATAGTTTTAAAGTTTCACTGCTTTAATATCAATATTTGACCACTCCTCTTTTCCTTTCAATTTATGTGAGAATTTCAATTTCTAGCAGTTTTCTTTCTTCTTCTTTCCCTCGAACACGCACGAGAACACATATTGTTGCATTAGTGGAAGATGATAAGTTCTACACCACACCTCCACATTGCATATTTCTGGATCATAAAGTGAGGAGGGTGATTTTAATCTGATCAGTTGTTTGTATTCATGTAAATGACTCAGTATTGCTATTTTTATATATAAACAGGTTGAATTCCGAACTTCATTTTCAGCAACATGTATACAAGCAAGCAGCGTTCTGCCTGAACTCTCTAATATGTAAGAGTTTATTGATTTCTTTATTGTTTACTCGTCTGTGGAGTTCCCATGCTCCTTCTGTGGTTTAGCATTAGATGTTCTGCGTCATTCTCCGTATAACTGCACGGCTCGCCTTTACTTTCTCCTGAAATACACTCTTGTACTGACTAAGCCATTGATGTGTTTCAATGAATGTCTTGAAATCAGTTTAAGGAACTATCAAATATCTTCCTTTTATCCTGAACAAATGCAGCTCATTTGTTTTTTTTTACTAATTTACTAATCCAGATACTCCAACAAGAACATCTCTTTTGGAATAATTGACCTTGGACACTTCCCTAATGCTGCAGCGAAGTTTGGGATATCCATGTGGGGTAACTTCTTTTTGACCTTTTCTCTAAGCTATTTTGTTATCTGTTTGGGTTGGAGATAAATAATTCCGCATTTCAGTCTTGTATGGTTTTACTTGATTGAGCTGAACATATTCTGAGTTATTTTCCTTCTATAAAAGTGTTACATTCTGTCTGCTTTGTTTCATTGAACAGATCATCTTCCCACCTATATATTGTTTGACAAGACGACTGAAGTTGCTCGGTTCCCTGAAATCACAAGTGAATCAAAAGTATTTGTCCCAAAAGTTACTAAGGTCATTTTCATCGCCCATTATGCTTATGGTTTAGATAAATGCTTTTCATTTCACCTTTTTTGTGGATCAACTTACTTACTCTTGCATTTGCATAGCTTTGAAAATTACTTTGGTTATGCTCTTCAGTAAAGACTTAAACGTTACTTTCAAATTATGAGCATAGCTGTAAACATATTATTTGTTATTCTCATAAGGATAATAGGACTCAGGATTATATATGTTTGTTCTTTTAGAAGAGCTTTTATTCAAAAGATTTGCAGTATATACTATTGCTATAGCTGGTGATTCTAATTGATGATTAACAGATAACCATGTTCCTGAAATGATAAGGGTAGTGGGACGATGGGCTAATTTGGATGGTGAATTTTTATTAAACACTAAAGAAATGAGTGAAAGTGAAGTGTTGAAACATGGCCGTCTTAAAGAGTGATGTGAAAGGAGACATACCCCAATACAGTCTGACACTCTAATTCACTTCCATTTTAGTCTGACAAAATATCCGGGTTGTTTATGTGGCATTGTACATCAATCAACGTGGTTTTTTAGGAAATTATGTCAATCAAAGTGTTGATAAGATAAACATATTGACTGATTGAGGCACCAATGATAGAACCCTGAAACTTCAGTTAACAATCTTGTCTTCCTCGGTGGCCCTTGCATTGCATGAAACTCGGCTACATCAAGTACTGCTGACGTGTTCATGCTTTGTGGTATTGCTTTTGTGAGAGATGGTTAATAACATGCTTATATATTTTCTGCAGAAACTCATTTGTCCCAAAAGTTACTAAGGTCATTTTCATCGCCCATTATGCTTATGGTTTAGATAAATGCTTTTCATTTCACCTTTTTTGTGGATCAACTTACTTACTCTTGCATTTGCATAGCTTTGAAAATTACTTTGGTTATGCTCTTCAGTAAAGACTTAAACGTTACTTTCAAATTATGAGCATAGCTGTAAACATATTATTTGTTATTCTCATAAGGATAATAGGACTCAGGATTATATATGTTTGTTCTTTTAGAAGAGCTTTTATTCAAAAGATTTGCAGTATATACTATTGCTATAGCTGGTGATTCTAATTGATGATTAACAGATAACCATGTTCCTGAAATGATAAGGGTAGTGGGACGATGGGCTAATTTGGATGGTGAATTTTTATTAAACACTAAAGAAATGAGTGAAAGTGAAGTGTTGAAACATGGCCGTCTTAAAGAGTGATGTGAAAGGAGACATACCCCAATACAGTCTGACACTCTAATTCACTTCCATTTTAGTCTGACAAAATATCCGGGTTGTTTATGTGGCATTGTACATCAATCAACGTGGTTTTTTAGGAAATTATGTCAATCAAAGTGTTGATAAGATAAACATATTGACTGATTGAGGCACCAATGATAGAACCCTGAAACTTCAGTTAACAATCTTGTCTTCCTCGGTGGCCCTTGCATTGCATGAAACTCGGCTACATCAAGTACTGCTGACGTGTTCATGCTTTGTGGTATTGCTTTTGTGAGAGATGGTTAATAACATGCTTATATATTTTCTGCAGAAACTCCTATGCCAGCACTTTGATCTTGACAGAAGGCTGATTGAATACCTATCTAAATGTAAGCCAGAGATGACTTTCACTGTCCTTTTCATTTCACTATCAATGGAACATCTGGTAATCAAATACATCCTATCACAGGATACATCATCTATCCAGGTGTCTCAAAAGGAGGGCTACATTTTCCTTATTTGACGCTGGACCAGTTGATTGAACTGGACAGTTGTGTGGCAGTAATCACTTCAGGGTATCGTGAGGCTTGTTTCATTCGAGGAGTTCACTTGTACACATCTAATCAAGGCCAGTATACTTTGTATGGAAATTATGACTTGCATGTTACCATCAGCCAGTTACTGAAGTATGGAATTTTACTGCCCTGTAGAGATCTTTTGTAATGATTTGCCGACTATGTTTCGTACTGCAGCAGCAGTCAATTCCGACACCATTCATTTCCACTGAGCAGGTTGTCCCGGAATTTGTTCGGAACACCGCCTTTTCCAAGCGTTAGTGGTCTGCACGGTAGGCCTTCTGGCTCTCCTTCGTTTCCATTTCATTATCTGCTTTCCTTGCGATTCACACCTTAAATATTGTTAGTGCTCTTTAATAATCCTAATTAAAAACCCAAAGCATTGCATTTGGCCACCACCATTATCAAGTGGAGGAAAGTCTGGTTTTGGTGGTATTGTTAAGAAAGGCTGATTGCCCAGTAAAAGGAGGGATTGGTGATGTGTTGGAAACATAGAATATTGAGAAAGCTGGGTTTGTTGGGTGTTCAAAAGTAAGGGACCTTGATAGATAGATAGAATGGTAGCAAATCTGGGCAGGCCGAGTTAGGGCTTGGATAGGTGATTGGTTTATAAATAACACAAAAGGCGGTGCATATCCAGGCCATGACACGTCAGACCCAGGTAAGTGGTTGGTAGTGGGTGGGATAGGACAAGCTCTAGCTTTTTAGCTTTGCCCAGCTTTTCATTTTTATTATGTTCTGCAAGCATGGAGTATCCCTTCTCCCCACAAAGAGAAAAACATGGAGGATCTCTTTTTGAGTTTTTATATGAGAGAAAGTGTGGTCTTGGCAAGTGCCATGTGGACCAGTATTGAATAGTGGGTTGGCTTGCAGCTGTCAAGCTGATGATAGTCTCGTTCCTGGTTGTCTACCGTGCATGGTGTATCCGTGTTACTTGCTGGTAATGCTAATACGGCATCATTGCGAAGTATACTGGTGGAGTATAATTAATAAGCCTGCATTGTCAATTCGTTTCTGTTAGATTCGAACATAAATGTCTAGTGCTTTTAGTCAAGAATTTTGGAGAGGACTATAATTATGAGGATCGCTTATTGTCGTGTGGAACCAATTATTAGTTTTTAGTTCTACCTGAATGATCACAGAAACAAAAAGAACAACAATTCAGTGCATATTCAGGTTGCATATACCAAATACTGCATTGGGCTGGAACATTTAGTCAATATCTTTAGCAGTCCTTTCTTTCAGAAATTTTCCTTTTTAGCCCTGAGATACATGCTCCTTAGTTTTGTAATGAAGTACTCGAGAGTCTAGAGTACATTTTTTTTTTAACAAAGAGAACTTAAAAAGACTCTGCAGTGCTGAATGATGTCATAGAATCATAACTACATAGAATCATTTAGAGTGCTTGCCACAACATGCTAAATTTCTATAGCAAGATTCAATTGCAAATTCATGCTGGAGGGTCGTGCGTTCAACAAAAAACCCTCACTTGTATAGAGGGGTTAGGGCACAGCAAATGATAGGCAATGTGAGCTCCATTGCTGGTCAGTGCTTCCTGAAGTCTGAACAGTCAAACACAAGGCGGCAGTTTGGCTGTCAGTAAAAAGCAGAAAAGAAAAAGGAAAGCCTTAGCGGATTTTTACCGAGGCGCGTAGCTAGCCGCGGCGTGCAGATACCGAATCTGCATGGCCGATGGGTGTACAGAACGCGGATCACCGCCTTTAATCGGGCTCAAGTTGCGAGAAAAATCCTCTTTTTCTCCGGGTCTTCTGCGTTCGCACAACCCGACCCGATGTATTTTAACCTTCCTTCGCCTGGTGTCATTCAGAAAACCCAAGGCCAAGGCAAAGAAGTCTGCTGCCTTGCCCTGCAGAAGTCCCCAATCTCGAGGAACATCCCTTGGCCTTGGTCAGGTCTTCCGATTAGTATTGCCGTTTTGTTTGAAGTTTTTAAATATTGCTATTTTTTATAGTAGTACAAAGCCATGAATAGAGTCTAATTTTCATGCTAGAAAATAGTTCTAATTGAAAATTTTATCTTTTTAGACGGAGTAGAAAACTCAGTTGTGACTTGTGAGTATAGAGGACAATCAGGGGGTAGCCCGTGCGAGGGAGCAATATGATATTGTCGAATTCACGAAATTCTATGGGGAATTATCCCCGGCTACTTGTTTAGAGGATCGAGAGCTCACGCATGGAGTCAGGGGGGAATGTCTTGAGTACAACGCTGGTAAATATATTGAAAGGAGAGCTAAAAGAAAAAGGAAAAGAGATTCCTTTAAGCACTGCTGCTAATTTTTATTTTGTTCCCTCCTCTCTCGGCGTGACGGGGAAAAGGAAAAGATGCAGGTTGTATTCTACCGATAGAAAAACAAAGAGTGAAAAAAAAAGCTTCGAATCTCCTAAAGCATGTGCAGAAAGCTCTCAATTATTTTTTGTAAACCACTGCGCTGTTTCGCTAATTGATCTGTCATGAATTCTAACCAAACATTTGCATGTAATTTGTTAGTACACTCGATGCAATATATATTAAAAAGGACATCTTGGGTGCAATACAGAAACTGATTGACAGAAATTCACAATGTTAGTGCTTCATTCAGAGTGCATATATATGGATCATCCTAATAATGCAATTCTATATTGTCCCCTATGAAATTTTCGCATTATATATGTGAAAAATTTCGGGGTGGTGAGGAGCAAAAGGGAGAGAATTGGGAATGTAGGTAAGCGCTGTTGCTTTCGGCGAGTACGACCGCTCAAAAATCGCGAGCCCCAGATGGCAGAGGTTGCAGGAGGCAGCACGGAACCATCCTTTTCCAAAAACTAATGGGCGCGTAGCAGGATCGATTCGCGATTTGTTTAAAGACAACGGGCGAGAGATCAGAGCTCCTTGCAGTGGTAGTACAAGCTCCGGCGCGACTCCAGAAGCTTAATCCTTCTCGTGCTTGCCGATGTCCGTGCACTAGAGGAAAGCGGCACCGGTGCTCCGGCCATGGCCTCTCGTCCCCTCCGTCCATGACCCCATGCCATTCTTCTACTCCTACCAACGCTGCATCCACATGCGCGCCCGCTCCACTTGATCACCACGTCGCCAATGCTTGCGTGCCACGACCAGCCCAGCTGCTAGAACACGTACTACAAGTGCTAGCTAGCTATCTGACCTGCCATAGCTCTAGCTCCTCTAGCTGAGAGGTTGGTTAGTGAAGAACTAGGAAGTTAGTTTGGGTGGTTGGTGTCTGAATTCTCGGTCTCGCATTGCGGCGGTCGCCTGGCCAGACCGGCAAAAGTTTTGTGCCGCATGGTGACGGCGAAGGAGGCAGCGGCCATGGACGCGAGCAAGTACGTGCGGTACACGCCGGAGCAGGTGGAGGCGCTGGAGCGGCTCTACTACGAGTGCCCCAAGCCCAGCTCGCTGCGCCGGCAGCAGCTCGTCCGCGACTGCCCCGTCCTTGCCAACGTCGACCCCAAGCAGATCAAAGTCTGGTTCCAGAACCGCAGGTTAATTAATTACCTGACGAGCACCGGGCCGCCACCTTCTTCTTCGTCGTCGTCCTCATCTTCCTGTTCCTTCTCGTGCTCAATGGATTCAGTTGTTGTCATTCGTGTGTAGGTGCCGGGAGAAGCAGCGGAAGGAATCGTCAAGGCTGCAGGCGCTGAACCGGAAGCTGACGGCCATGAACAAGCTTCTCATGGAGGAGAACGACCGCCTGCAGAAGCAGGG
>LAPY01003076.1:17529-28482 GCA_000970635.1 Eragrostis tef | reverse complement strand
TCCCCACCCCCACCGCCACAGCCGCCGGCCGCCTATTCGTGCGCACAGACTTCGCCGCCGCCGCCGCCGGCTGCATCACCCGGAGGACGGCCTCCCTTGCCGCCTCTTCGGACGGCCGCGCCGGCAGATCCCGGCCGGTGCGCGCGCACCAGGTGCCGATGGCCGCCTTGAGCGCCGCGTTGGGAATCACCGTGTCGGCGCCGCCGGGCTCCACGCCGGGGGGCAAGAACGCGAGCTCCGCGCAGGCGCGGAGGCACGCCCGCTCGTAGGTCCGCCCCGACGGCAGGATGACCGGGTCCGCCATCAGGTCGCCGGAGATGGGGCACACGAACTCCGGCGGCACAGCCTCCTCTGCCAACCGCTCCTCCGCCCACGCCGCCGACCGCGCCGGCGAGAAGGGCACCGCGGCGGAGGACTTGTCGGACGGCGCCGGCGAGTTGGGCGCGCTGCTAGCACCCCCTCCGCTGCGGTGGAACGACGGCAGCTTCCAGCGCCGCGGACGCGCCGCACCCATGGACCGGAGAAGGGGATTATATCTGGTAGCGGCGGAGGAAGGGCGCTTTGGCCATGGAATTCGGCCTCTTTTGCCTTTGCTTTTCGGGTTTGGGCGCTTTGTGGCTTGGCTGGGAGTGTGTGTGTATGCGCTTGGTTTTATGCGCCGGGAGAGAGACGACGGCGAGGATGTGAGGAGAAGAGCCTTCCTTAGCCTGGAAGGGAACGCTCGCTCGCGTTGGGTTCCGGTGCTCTCGAGTCTCCACTGCCGGGAGTGCGGCTTTGCGCTTGTAGCTTTGGCTCGGTTTTCGCTTCGGGTGGATAGATCGGACGGGGGCGAGGGAAAAGCCGGGTCGGTTTTGGCTGGAGGAGCGTCGTCTAGCCCCGGATAGCCGGGTTGACGAGCGCGGCTGCCGTGCCGGGACCTGGCAGGGGAGCGCTTGTACAGTTTCACTGGATGTGGCTGTTGGCTTGGCGGAACTACGGCGCGGGGAGCTCACTTGAAGGGAAACAAATGGTCGTTTGCTGGAGCAACCACCATTGGTTTACTCCGCAACCACCTCCGAACGATGATCAGTGAGGAGGACCATCCAGTAATCTACTAGTACCCATAAACTAATTGGCTTACTAGGTTTGGTGTTAAATTAAAAAGGCAATTGTTAGTAGGAGCATCGGCTTTATGCTGGGCCATATGGCTGAGTAGAAATGATGTTGTTTTTGACAAAGCTCCAACCCAAACTTATATGCAGGTACTATATCGAGGAACACACTGGCTACGGTTCTGGGCGCTACTACAGAGGCGTGATGAGGACAAAGAAACCATGAAGAAGGCTGGGCAAGTGCTGGAGATTTTGGTCATGCAGATCTTCATTTATTATGGCAAATGTCGACAAACTATGGGTGTGCTTTGTCATTTTTTAAATTTGGGTTTTTGGTAAGAGGTCGCAGACGGATGTGCTGCAAGTTGTAATAACTGGTTGTAGCCTCTATTGAGGTCAAGGCTGGGTACTTTTTGTTCCCATTATCTAAAAAAAAACTAATGTAACCGAAATTTAAGTACACGTTTCTGCTGGGACTACTCGTGGAACCACCGTTTCGGACGCGCTCAACAAACAAGTCAGTGCCTGCCTGCCTGCCCGGGACTGAAATTCAAAGCGCATTTCTACTTCGTACTACAGACTCCGGCGGAAGAAGTACGCATCTGCAAGTCCCGTGCTCAGTCCGAACGTGGTGGTTCGTCGTGCGCCCACAAGAAGAACTCCGCGCCGTCTTCGTTCGTTGGCACTGTGCTGCTGCTGCCACCGGGGAGGCGGGGACAGCGTATATATACACTTGCTCTTGGTTCGCGCACGCAGAATCACCGTGCGATCGTTTTCACGCCCGTACTCGCCTGCCGGCTTCGAAAACATCGAAGGCTGATCAGCTCTAACAGACTCGTCAGGGTCCTCTGCACCGGACGAACATCTCAACGTCCAACTGTCCCCGTGTTCTGCGGCTCCACACTGCTGCTGTACAGTGTATAGTAAAATTTCATCCAAGATTTTGTATGTATCGAGAATTTGTGTGACGGGGGGTCGATGGAGCCCGTGTGAATCGTAGAGATAGCTCCTTTTTGAAGAGACAATGGTGTCAAAATGGTAGAGCGAGCTGGGTCAAAACATCGTTGCGTCAGGGGATTCTGAGTTCTGACGCTTGTGACGGGCAGCGTCTCAGTTACTATCGGGGATTCAGTGCGTACAGCATGATTCGAACAGCGATTCGTTTCGTTCGCTGTCGTGGACCAGGCCGCTTTTGTTTCTTGCGACGATCATGTGTGCGGTGCTCCGCGCCCGGTCAATGCGACGCATCACTGTGGTTTGTCACGCTGAATGCTTTCTTTGGGAGCTAGTCCAACCTGGTTCAGCGTGATAGGCTGCATACAGCGTGGCAGATTGACAAGTCATTTGTCCCTACGCTTCCATGATGAAAGCCATCAAAGGGTTGTTCGATTTTCTTGCCAAATTTTAGCCATTTAAAATATTGTTATTTAAAAGTACTAATTAAAATTTAATTATAAAACTAATTGCAGAACCATGTGCTAATTCACAAGACAAATCTAATAAGAGTAATTAAGCCATAATTAGAAGATGGTTACTATAGCATCACTATAACGAAACATAGCTTAATTAGGCTCGTTAGATTCGCCTCGAAAATTAGCCCCAATTTATAAAACGGTTTTGTAATTAAACTTTATTTTATACTTCTAAATCGTAAGATTTTTTTTGATGTGACGGGGCTAAAATTTTAGCCCCTAGAAACGAACATTTTAGGCCTTTTTGATAAGTCCAGAATGTGACTAAATAAGCAGCATTGAACATTAAGCGGTGACATTTTTTTAATCCATCAAGACTGGTTTTTTAAGCTTGATCGGTTCTTTGTTTCGTCCTAGAACTGAAACCGTCAGAAACAAGAGTATGACAGTTACAGTTTTAGGCCATTTTGTTAAAAGAAAAGTGACTTACAGCCAAATCAAGACTCTATCCCTGCACGTAAATACTTTAGTCCATCCAATTTGCCAAACCCGTATTAAACTACCACCGGTTGGTAGCTGACTACAAATTTGATATTAGCTCATGCCTAAGTGATGTTAGTACTTTGGAGCTTCTAATAATCACGCCCAGCCAATTACTTGCAAAAGTAGGATCTCGTCTGGATTCTTTTCCAAGCAAGCCCTTGTCTCTTATGGTGAATAGCAACATCATGTACCCTCTTAAAAGTAATGTTATCCATATCATAATCCTGGTGGAGCTGTGGTCACTGAGAATGTAAGTATGTTTTATGTTGCACAGTGCTACCATCACTAATAAGGAAAGGCTTGTTCGATCTCTTGCTGCTTAAGGTGTTCATGAGGTGGATTATTCGTCTTTGGAATGCTGGTGGTACATGTTCCCTTTCTGCCTCCACATGGTATACTTTTGATTTGAGTATTACTCCATGCATATGTTCTGGATGATATACTCTGCCCAAAGGAATGCATTACTGTAATGAAGTAGCACAAAGCCTTGGATGTGCTACTTCATTACATGTATACTTTTGATTTGAGTATACATGTATTTGTATAAGCTAGATGTGTGTGTCATGCACGAGTGCGCCAATCAAGTACCCAATTCATTTCAAAACAAGTATCATTCTAAAAGCACACAATTTTTTCTAAAATAAGTGTCATTTTGTTTCTTGGTGCAGCTTTCTTTCCATGTCTTCTCCTTCACTGCTCATTGGTTTCAACGCGCTCTCTTTAATTCTTATGCCCGAGGCTTAAACGAGACTTAAGGAGAGCATGTTGAAATTCTCTTGGAGCCGAGTTCCGGAGCCTCCATTTTCCTCGCATGACGGCTCCGGAGCTCAGATACACACTCACCGTCACGGTCTCAACTCTCACAGCTCATCTCGCATACACCTCGTAACATCTCTTTTTTCGAGCAATTGCACCTCAACAGCTTCACGTCATATTAATGATGATAACCCTTATGCCTGCTTAATATAGGGATCGGACAGCTTAATTGAAGATGTGACTTCATATATTCCTCGGTGAAGGCATGATACCGAGAACTCTCTTTTGATGCATACCCATCATCCGACGTTCTTGGCGCCAACGCAAAGGGCCTCATCACACAATTGATGCATCATCAAGCTCAGAGCATGCATGCCATCGTGGAGTAGAGATTCCCATCATGGCTTCTTGCAGCGCACAGGTAACTGGTGAAGGGGATCCGTCAGATTCCACCGTTCTGAAGCTGTGCCGTTGCCTTGCAGCTTCACATGTTGGTTACACACAACAGCATTACGAAAATCATTCCACGCAAGCAGTGATTATGGCATGTGTTGAACTTCGCTGCCTGATGAGGCAGCAAAGGCGGCCCATCCAAAAGCAGGAAGCGCTTTATTGCAAGCCAGATGCACGCTGAATGATATGCCTGAAAAGTTTCAGCAGTTCACACCAACACATACACATCCCTTATCCTTTTCTTCTTCCATTTCACACGTCCACATTATGTTCCTGTCCCCGGATACGAATTAATCCAGCTTAGTTAATCGTCATGGTCACTACTATTAGCAAAACAAGAACCCAACATGATACGTATAAAAACCAGTTGTTTAATATGTCCAGGAATCTTAGCAGACATTAGGGCATTTTTATACGACTTGTTTGCAAAGCTCCTTGCTGATATGGATACAAAGCTTTTCCACCAGCCCTAAGTACAGCCAGAGAATACGGTTTCCTGTGGTTGCTTATACGTCTGTGGTAGGAAAAGATTAGAACACTTTTGATCATGCACCACATAGCGGTTTTACTTTCGCACTATCTCATCTTCGTGGATAGAAAAGGTGATGATGTTACATGTACATGACTACATGAGGGAAGCATACGGGTAAAGATGTGAATTTGGGAAGGAAGTACCCGTGTGCTACCGTAAGGTTACGATCAATGGACATCACGTGCCAAGTGCAGTCTGTTCGGTAGGCTGCAGCTGTGGCTGCGGCTGCAGAAAAGTAACTGCGAACACTGTAGCGACTGTAGAAACATTGTAGCGGCTACAGAAGAAATAACTAGAACACTATAGCTGTTACAAAGCAGCCAAACAAACAGGGCGAAGGATGCTTTTGAAACTTACACGTTGTCTTGACCTTTGTCATTATGCAAAGCCTTATTGGTTCCAGGTCAGATCAAATCAAGCTAGCTTGAGAGTCGAGGTGATGAATGGCTCTGCTAAAATTATTCAGATTATTTAAGAAAAAAAAGTAGAGATAAAGTACCAAGAAAACAGCCCTGACTGAAACATGATTGTTGCATAAAGCAGTCCTGAATTCTTATATTTTCTTCCCAAAGTCCTAAATGCTGGTCGCGCTTCTTTCCCTCTTTCCTCCAGCAAGCGGTACGGTCATTCCTTCTCTGGCTTAGCATTAGGATACTAGCAGAACGGCTTCTTTTTTTCTCGAATCAAGGAGACAGTGAGACAGCGCGGCACAATTTCTTTTTTTTTTGAGCCGTGTGAAGGAAAAGGCAGCGCTTAAGGGGCTTATTCAAGGAAATGCTGATAACTATTAAGATGTCTAGAAAGTGAAAAAAAAAACTAAGAATTATCTTTCCATGCCGAGCTATCTTCACAGGCGCCATACTCAGGTCTACAGGCCACACAAAACTAGGACAAAGGGGAGGACAACTTTCCAATTTGGTTTTATGTTTGCTTAGAGCAGGTACAATGCTACGCTTATGTCACGCAGGATTTTTAATGAGATGAAAGAGAGAGAAAAAAGAAATAGACGGTTGTTTCGCGAGACAACCACCTCAAGCATTAAAATTTAGGAGTATGAGACGACTTACACACCATTATACGAGTTGTGATTGCCATACAACTCATACACATTTCTTGTCTCATCTATAAATTAATAAAAAATACAATTATTACGAGACAACCGAAACAATCATCCATGTATGTGTGGTCTCATAAATCGTTTTATGAATAAGACCACCTATGAGACAAGAGTTAATTTCACAAAAACACAACTATTTGACTCCTTGTTGCAAGGAACCACAACTTTTGAGGTCAGTTTCACAAAACCACAACTATTTACACCACTTGTTTCATAGAACCACAAGTTTTGGTCCTAGGCCTACTTGTCATCTTCTATTGGCTCTATGGACTTTTGTGTGGCTGACATGTGGGACCGAAGTTAAAAGTTGTGGTTTTGTGCAACAAGTGGCGTAAATAGTTGTGGTTTTATGAAACTGGTTGTAAAAGTTGTGGTTTCTTACAACAAAGGACTAAATAGTTGTGGTTTTGTAAAATTAACTCATGAGACAATCCCTTTGTACCTGCCCTTAGGTAGCCACTCACTAAGCTTACTCAGCTATTTACCCAACTTTACCAAAAATGCCCCTTTTTTTCCCTTGACATCTCTTTTTCTTTCTATTTCATTCGTCATTTAATTTTGAGCTAGTTGTCTTCATAAAATCAAAGAGATCATTAGGACTATCTTTGTTCCCACTTTGGAACGCACATGTTTATATGGAAACTAAACTTTTGCTTCCTACGAAATCTCAAGTAATCTATGTGTTTCAAAAATAGGACGTCAATTGAATGGGTATGGCTAAACTAAATTTTTTGACACTGGGAGGGAAATGGTCTGGAATGACAGGAGAATGCCACCAGGATTGCTTGCTGTTGGATAACCCCAAAGTCACCGATCGTCAATGGGACCTAACAAGCCGAACTTAAGTTTTCCTTATCTGCCCTGCTATACGTACGATAATAAACGTACGAAGCCATTACGAAACAAAGTTCTGGGCTCATTAACCTCCAGTGCCCCTTCATCTTGTGCCGAGCGGGGAAGCTTGCCATGCCACGGTCAAAGTAAATTACAAATCTGAGTGCCTCCCTCTCCCGCTTGAAGCACCGGATGCGGCCAGCTCGATTGGCCGAAGCTCGAGTAGTTCGCTGTATTGCATCTCGATCGTAAGTACGGTTGTTAATGATGAATAGCTATAGCATGATTTGTATATTCCCGTGGTCCTGCGAATTCATAAGAGTATTATATAGGAGCGGACCCGGCCGAGTCGCGCTTGATGCTGGTACCGGATAGGATAGTGCTGCACCTTTTTTTTTTTTGGTTGGTACCGGCTACGGTAGATAGCGATGAATGTACGTCTAGTACAGGAGCTGTACTCAGCAGTTGAGACGTCACCAAACTACGGATACCGTCTATCAGCGTACCGCGGTAACTGCGTAGAACAACAACATATTATCTTCAGTGCACAAGCACGGCAATAAAATTTGAAGGATGTAAATGCTCCCTGAAGCGATTCAAGTCGTTTTCAATACCTGTCAATCGTTCGATTTTCTTCTACGAATGATGATAACAAGATCAGCATGAGGACCACTCGAGCAAGGTACCCAGAATACTGACAAAAATCGTCTCCAGAAAATGAAGGCCAGTAATGATACGTTGATACAACTTACATCCACAGGTGCTTCAGTACAGATATGTGCCCTTGTCAGGAAAGCATTTTAGTGACTAGAGAAACAACATGTGTGTCGAGCACACCTAAATATGAGAAAGATAACTGAGCTACAAGACTGTCTGTTATGATTCTGTAACTAAACAGGCTTCCCATTCAGCTTCGGGAAGGGGTCTTGTTTGCTGAGGACAAGGACCTTGCTTTTGTGGGCAAAGTAACCTTTTATGAGATTCTTGTATATGAGGCATGCCATGATACACTCCACCTGACAGAAATGTGAGAAACTAGGTTAAACACCTCACATAGAATGAGATCGAAACAAGAAACTAGGACTAATGCACCCTTAAAGCACCTCATCAACATCCATATCGATTTCAAGCCATTTCAGAGCTTTTACTACGACATCTAGCTTAATTTGATGTGCCTTGGCTGGTTCCTTCTGCCTCTGAATAATATAGCTGCCAAAGAACAGCGAAGTAAAAAAAGAAACAAAATTGGTCATAATGCAAAGTAAAGCATAACAACGATGGCTTCAGTTCTGCACTCACATTTTCTTAACTAATCTCTGATAGACCTGAAGTTCGAGTTTCTCTAATACAAGGTATACACCAGATTTCAAAAATCTTGCCAAAAAAAAGAAAAGAAAAAAAGAAGCCATCAGAGATGATTAAAGGTTGAAACATTTTGAGCAGAGGAACTGGTGAACTTACTGGTCTTCGTGCCTGTCTAGGGCTTGCCTCAGCAGCCTAAGATCTCCTCTCTTAAGGGAGGTCACAAAATCTGCATACTGAAAAGGTTACATTACCACATGTGTAAATCTCAATAAAGAAATACGAGAAATCTCTGCAGAAGTAGGGGAACAGATAAGTTACAGTAGCATTACAAAAAGAAACCAGACATCTTCATGAACTCAAATAAAATAGCACAACAGAATAACATATTTGGTAGAAGCAACACGTACAACAGAGTAGCAAGTTAAATTAAGCTTTTCTATCATAACACAGCTGAAAATAGAAATGGAAAGCAACCCTCATGTCGCCTAAAACATCCATATCAACAAAAAGAACAGAAGGGTGAGTAAAGGGGTTCAGAAAAATAGTTGCTTGATATTGCGCCATCACATTCAGCTTCGTTATCTGTAAAGTCCATTAGCTTCATTATCAATACAGGGCTAAGCTATTCTGTCATGTTATATAGGGACTGAGTTTGGGTCCCTATTTCTTATTTACAATACCACCATTTTCGAGTTTTTATTATGCCATATATTATATACAATTTTCATAATCCCCAATAAATCCTCCTAAGCATTGCTTCTTTCAAATTCAACATGTTACACAAGCATGGCACCAGATGGTATACTTTTGGGTAAATCAAACTGATATGTTGTCACACCTAAATTTCTTCAAATGTAGAAAAGAAAGTTCTGGTTATGGAGGTAACTTGTGAAAAGTGACGATGCATGGTTCATAGTTGAAGAAGGTGGGCAGTCACCGATACTGCAATACTGCATATATGGCACACCAGATTGACCTCAATGTTAAAACAAGAGGATAAGCTACAAGCAAACATACCTCAAGCAGATTATACTTTTCCAGGAGGGTCCTTTTCGGCAACACACCTAATGAAAGCTTTACAGGGATAAGAAACTTCAAAATCCTCCTAGAAAATACAACACAAATCATAGTGTCAATAAATAGGCGCCTCTTAAATTACATGCATAATAAACCCCATCCATACAAGTACCTCATATTTGACTCGCTTTGAGAGTTGCAATGCACCAAAGCATAAGTTAGCTTCTGATCTGCCTGATTAAATTAAACACAATCTTGTGTAAGCATATTAATTATTTTGTAGGTCAAAAACACTGCAATTCTTAATCATGACAGAAAGAGAGCTCTTACGACAAGAAAATTTTCATTAAACACTTCCAAGCGCCCAGTGTAATACATGTATGTGACCTGTACCATTTCATAATTTGTTAAAAACGAATGTAAACGTAAGTCTTCCAGAAGGATAGATGTCCATAAACTAAGCTTGTCTTACCTTGTCTTTCACCGGAAAATCTTCAAAATCAAAATTTCTGGCAGTTTCAATACTTCTTATGACACTTCGACAGAGGTTAACTGTTCCAAGCTGCATAATTTCACCATCAGCTCTTAGCATTTGTTTTCACAAGATTTAGAACAGATGTACTACCGCATATGAATTCTCAGTTTGTATATCGCTGATGCTAGGACAACATGTTTAGCTCAAAAATGAACTAAAAAAAAGTGTCCTACGTCATCAATAAAATCAAGGATGGAGTACAATTTCTCACCACTCATATAATGTGCTTTCCACGTAGTGCGTACAGCATCATGTTCAATTAACAAATCCAATTACAGAAGTAAAGAACCTTACGCGGAAGTAGATTTTAAATAGCTGACAGGTAACGTAGAGTGCTCCAATACGCTTAGGTCCTTTAACCTGAAAGATTGCAGATATAATAGTTATCATATCACATATACTACCTCCATTTTGATTTTGTTGACGTTGGTTAGCTCAAATTTACATGACAGAAGTAAATATGATTTCTAGCAAAAGAAAAAAAAAGTAAATATTATACATCAAATAACAGGATAGAGAGCCAGCAACTCTTCCTAAAGGTTTTGTGCATAATAATCCACTATTGAATTTTACTAAAGATGTGTTGTGTCAGAAAATGATAATACACTGCAGCAAGCTGTTTCTCCTCTAATTTCAACATGATCTGTTTGAGCATAGATGATTAGCAAACAACTAACACGACAGCTTTAGTGGTCGAGTTGATTCTTAACATTCCACATGAAGCAAGAGCATTGAACACAGCTTTCAGAATAACATACATACCGCTAGTGCGCCGAAAACCTTCATCAGGAAGGAACCAGCTGCCTGAAGCTTGTCGGGGTTCTTCCCGCTTGTGGTAAGCTCCCTATCTGCCTACAGAAAGACAACAGGCAAACACGTGAGCTTTAAAATCACATCTATGCAAGCCCAGACCATCCACTCTGCTCACCTTCTCGGCGAGTAGCCTAATCTCGAGTGCCACAGTGTGCATCGCCTCCATCGCCCACGGCGATTCCCAGTTCCGGAACTCCTGCAGGAACGCACTGCATTCAAAAACACGTCAAATCGTCGAAAATTCCAACGAATTAAACTGAATCGGGAGGAGGCAGAACGGACTTGGCGGCCTTCTCGAACGAGGAGTATGCGTCGGCGTAGCGCTGGAGGGAGTGGGAGTGGATGGTCCGGAGCAGCGGGACGAAGAGGTCGGAGAGGTTCGGGAAGCGGTCGGCGGCGATGCGAGGGAAGTCCGGGAAGGCGGCGAGGGCGTCGGATAGCGGGGTGGAGGCAGGGGCGGACGAGACGGCGAGGAGGGAGGCGAGCGAGGTGCCGTCGGACGAGGAGATGGCGTCTGCCACGCGGTCGAGGTAGGCGCCGGTGCG
>LAPY01003076.1:2316-16083 GCA_000970635.1 Eragrostis tef | reverse complement strand
TGGCGTCTGCCACGCGGTCGAGGTAGCCGCCGATGCGGCGGTGCGCCTCACCCATGCTCAGGTAGGCGGCCATCGCCGGCGGCGGCACGGGTTGGGGTTTGGGGGTTTCGAGGCCGGCGGCGTTCGATCCAGCGGTGAGTTGTGATTTTCTGAGGGGTGGTAAAGATCAGCAATCAGGTCCGTCCGATGAGCAATGGATGCTTCATGTTAGAACATCCTGACTTACTCCCTCCGTTTTTCTTTTGAAGTCGTTAGGACAAAGATGACTAGTTCATTTTTAGTGCATAAAAATTTTCTGAAACTTCAACAATAAAAAGATGGAGGGAGTAGGCATTTGTTTCAGCTTTTCGTCAATTTTACAGGCGGCTTTTGAGAAAAAAAAATTGCGAGGGCTTTAGAGAAATCTAAAGATGAACAATGAGAAAAAAAATCTAAAGAGTATGAGTAAAGTTCAAAAAACTACAACTATTTACATTTTTTATACAAAACTAAAATTTTAAAATTTATTCATAAAAATACAATTATTTTGACATGTGATAACAGAAAACTAAAACTCTTATGGTATATGTGTGATTGACAAATGAGACCGAACATATGCGATACTTGTATAAATGACGTGTGAGACCACGTTACTAAGAGCTAAAATATTTTTAATTTTGTGGAATAAATTTTAAAAATTATAGTTTTGTGATACAAAAACACAAATAATTATAGGTTTGTGAAACATACTCAAAATAGTTTGTTTCAAATATATGCACAAACACTTGTACTCTTAAGTCTTACCACACATTTTGTGTTATGTCAATCAGAAAGAAGATCTATTAGTCAATGTTCAATTACTTTTCTCTATTCTTGGAAGAAAAAGACATGCATGACACAATATGAAATCTTAACCTAATAATAACCTCCATGTCCACCAAAGTCAACCAAATTAATATTCACCGACATTTTAGCATGGAAAAAGGGAGCGCCATCAATGAAATTCTCGAAGATCACAACCAAGCAATAATAAAGATAAATTTTCATGAGTTCACCCTCACAACCCACAACCAAAGAACATTCGAGCCCCTTGTGGCGTCAACGGGGAACAGAGCCATCATACTACCGTCCAACAACAGCAGAATGTCACTCCATCCGCTGCAGAAATTACCAAATTAGCCCCGGCCCCTCACCAGCTTCCTGCTCCGTCGGAACGGAAACCGTGGCCACTCCCCTCTCCTTCTCCCCTTCGATCGAAAAAGGGAACGATATCAATGAAATTCTCGAAGATCACAACCAAGCAATAATAAAGATAAATTTTCATGAGTTCACCCTCACAACCCACAACCAAAGAACATTCGAGCCCCTTGTGGCGTCAACGGGGAACAGAGCCATCATACTACCGTCCAACAACAGCAGAATGTCACTCCATCCGCTGCAGAAATTACCAAATTAGCCCCGGCCCCTCACCAGCTTCCTGCTCCGTCGGAACGGAAACCGTGGCCGCTCCCCTCTCCTTCTCCCCTTCGATTCCCACCTCCTCGCTAGGGTTTGCTCCCAATCCAACCCCTCCGCCATGGCCAAGACGAAGCAGGGCAAGCGGGACGTCGAGGCCTACACCATCAAGGGCACCAACAAGGTCGTCCGAGGTAAGCTGTTGTCCGCGTTCTTGATCGATGCCGTCGCCGGCTTGTGCCAAGATTTGGTCTTTAACGGGTTCCGTTGCTCTGTGGGTGAAGTCGGGGACTGCGTGCTGATGCGGTCTTCGGACGGTGACAACGCGCCATACGTGGCGCGGGTGGAAGGGATGGAGTCGGACGGGCGCGGCGGCGTGCGGGTACGGGTGCGCTGGTACTACCGGCCGGAGGAGGCCAAGGGCGGCCGTCGCCCGTTCCACGGCGTCAAGGAGCTCTTCCTCTCCGATCACTTCGATACGCAGAGCGCGCACACCATCGAGGGCAAGTGCATCGTCCATTCCTTCAAGAACTACACCAAGCTCGACAACGTCGGGCCCGAGGACTTCTACTGCCGATTCGAATACAAGGCCGCCACCGGCGCATTCACCCCTGACCGTGTCGCCGTGTACTGTGCTCTTCTTCTCTTTTATCTTGATCTGCTGAACATCCATTTGTATTGTTTTTAGCTTGCAACGCAATGTGGGATTGCTTGTCTTATGGTGTGCCTTGTGGTTTGTGTGTGAAGGTATTGCAAGTGCGAGATGCCGTACAACCCGGACGACCTCATGGTGCAGTGCGAGGGATGCAAGGACTGGTAAATGCCTCCAAAGAATCCATGCCTCGATACAGTGTTTATGTTGTCATTGTATGAGCTGCCTTCCATTCAGATGCCAAGTTGAGCAGCTTTCTGGTCCTATTTCTATTTCGTCACGCAAAATGAATTATGTTACCTTAGCTTTATTCTTTTTAGCTGTGGTGAAAAACTTAAATCATTCACAAATCTATTCATTTCAAGACTAAGACAAAGTTAACTGGAGCACATGATTGATGAACACTTGGAACTTTTAGAGCCATATGTTACTGTATTTTCATCATAATGATGCTGCTTGTCTTATGACAGTTCAAACAAATATCATCATGAAAAGGACTGATTTTCTTGGAAATTTTGTAGCATTCTTCTATGCTGTCTTACCTTGTTTTGTCACATATGGTGATTGCTGGCTTTAATATTTGAGAAGCAGATATCCTAACTGCTCTGAATAGTGGGGAACTAGTATTGTATTGGACTTAAAAACTGATGGTACCATACTGTATAGGATTTGCATTTTTTTAATAAATTGGAAATATTTTTTAGCGAAGTAATTTGAATTATAAGGACTTATAGATATCATGTCCTGTCTGCTATCTCTAGTTTGGAACTGACAGGCTATTGGCAGAAGCATAGGACAAATTTGGACAAAATGGGCTCATTTTGTTCCAAAGTACTATGAAGTGTTTTTCATATCAATGTCGTAGTTTTTGTATGTAGCATGAAGATTATAACATATAGAGTATGACATAAAGGAACACCTTGTTCATGATGATTTTTGGCATATAATGCTGCATAAAGACACAAAGTAACTTTATTTTACTTTTGTGAGAGGATGTCACGCTTGCTTAATAATGACTTTTGTCCTTTTCTTTGCTGTTCGCTGTAAGGATGCCTTGAAACTATGTCATGTATGCAGGAGAATGTTTGCTGCAGTTAATTTTGCATTTTTCTTGTTTCACCAATGTCAGGCTCACTAGCAATTTAATTCATACTACAGGAATACATAACACTTCGAACAAGAGCCAGGCAAACTCTTGAAACTATTGTTTGGCGTCCATGTATAGTATGATATAGGAATGTAGCGTGTCTTGTGGTGTGTCCTTATGTTGGCGTTGTACTCTTTTGTACACTTTCTCCTTAATAAAATGGCTCACAGCTCTCATGCACATTTGAAAAAAAAGAAATGATCTTGATGCTATCAATAACCTTTCAAAAGGAATTTGGTGTGAAACATGAAAATGAATGTGTAAGTTATTCTCAAAAGCACACTTTCATTATATCATAATTTTATTCTCAAAATATAAAAACACCTTAAACGTTTCAGTAGTCGAATCTACGTTTTGGAGACCATATCTTGTCCAAGAGACTAAGACGTCATGTATTTTCAATGATGCATGCGAAATATTCAACATTTTAGGTTGTCAACGCTATAATATTCTCCAGATTCTTATTTTCTGCCCGTGGTTTCTGTTATTGTGTTCTCTTTATTTGCAGTCTCATCAACTATCTACCTTTAACTTGTGTAGGTTCCATCCATCTTGTATGGGAATGACCATTGAGCAGGCCAAAAAGATAGATCATTACATGTGCGCAGATTGTATCAAAGAAAATGGTGCAAAGCGACCTTCGAATTCATACCCCGTTTCGCCAAGCTCCGATGCTAAGGTCAGTGCGTTTTTTCTCCTTGTTACAGTATCACTTGACTGGGTAGGTTATTTCTCAATCTTCTGTTCACAGGTAGCTTTTATTTCTATTCGAGGTAATTTTAAGCAATAACTCTAATATACGGAGTATCTAATTTTCTTAAGCAAAATGTTTCCAGAACCGGTGTTTGCTACCTCTGTTGCAATATTATTTTATTGCCAATATTTGACTAAGCAATGCTTATCTCTGGCTAAGTTTGCTGCCATGAACTCCTTGAAGTTGTGTTCCACTTCTCATGTGTCTTACACTGAGTAATACTTGCTCATGGTTATTTGATGCAGCACCTGTTTTCTTCTTCCCTCGTTTTTGGGGACTTATTTGGATCCTTGCGAATGCATTTTAAGAATGCTTTATATTGGATCCTATCGTCTTATGAAGTTATAAACCTTTATTTCCTTCAGATATCTAAAGTACCCCTTTTTTTTAATTATGATCAGTATTGTTTGGGCGGGAGTGTCTCCTATGACCTTCTGAGCCCTGTGAAACATCTCATAAGTTCCACCATGAAATCATAATGAAACCCCAGTAATCTGTGACGTGCTGGATAACGTATGCTATGATCACATGAGACATTCGTGGCTATATCTTCTTTGCTTAACATTAGCTATGATCACATGACGCATTGTTGGCTAATTCTTGTTTGATTAACATAAGCTAATGTTCACATGAGTACAGACACATTTGTGGCTAGATCTTATTTTTCTGTAGGCTACAAGGCCAATAAATACAAGATCTTAACTTACATTGGCATTTTCACTGGCATTTCTTGGTGCATATGAATGTAGTAAATCGTTAGCTTCCATCCACTGAATGGTTTTTCATATGAATTTGATGAGGCTGTAGCTTCTTTCAACCAACCCGTTTCCTCGTGGGTTTCAATTCTCCTTGTCATCTGCAGGCTGAGCCAAAAAGGAGGAAGAGGTAACTGCTGCTGAAGGAACCATCTATGGTGAGGACTGCACTGTTCATGGCATCAGCTCTTCATTGCTGGTGTAGATCTAAGATGTGGAGATGTACAGTGCAAGAGAAGAGCCAGGTCATTTGTAGGACAAACTTGTGTTTGACATCATTCTGCTGTATCTTGGGGACTTCTCCTGCAGCTTAGACATTAGTGTGAGTTAGATTAATTTCCTCGCCGCGGCCCATCATGATCAAACTACCTGAGGCGGGGAAAGAAGTCGAGTAATCTAGACGAATGTTGCTGACTTTGTCAATGTAACCTTGTGTGTGTGTGTGTGTGTTGACATATTCCCCTGCAGGAAACGTCCCCCCGTGTGAATGATGATGCTGAAGAACTGATGATACATTGGCTGTTGGTTTCATAATTTAATTAGATGTCCCGAAGAGTTTATGAACTGGTTGTTGCTTGTTATTTAAATTTTTCGTCACAATTGTTCATTATAATTTCAGCCATTTTCATTATCCCAGAAATGCAACTAGAATTTTTTTTAAGGGAATTTTGCAGCAGCTTTACCTACTTGTGCCATCGAGAGATTAGCCGCCCATTCCTGCTTGGTTTCCCGGATTCTATCAGTTGCTTGATATGATATGGCAGTGAGTAACGTCAATCGGATTTGGGTTTCCGTTTTCCTGAGAAAAGAATTAGGATCTTTATTCATTAAAAGATCACGATTTTTTTTAATAATTACACAACACGCACGCATACTTACCTCTACGAGCACTTCCGAAAGACTGAGCTCTTGCTAAAGGCGCTTCGTTGTGGACGGGAACACCGCTTACCACTTAATGCATAACGCCGGTAAATTCTAGAAAATTCGCTTCTACTGGGAGTCGAACCCAGGAACTCAAAAGTGTTACTCGGATGTTTTTTTTTTAAAGAATTACACAGTACAACGCAGACTCTCGCAACACGCACGCACACTCACCTCTATGAACACACGTACGCAAACCCTACCTCTATGAACACCTCCGAAGGACTGAGCACCTCGGATGCCTTTTTTTTAAGAATTACACAGTACAACGCAGACGCTCACAACACGCACGCACACTCACCTCTATGAACACACGTACGCAAACCCTACCTCTATGAGCACCTCTGAAGGACTGAGCACCCGTCAGATCTGGAGATTCCTGAAGTCACCAAAGGTGTCGCTAAAGGCGCCTCGTTGTCGACGGGACCGCAGCTTACCACTTACGCATAATGTCGGTAAATTCTAAAAAATTCGCTCTCACCAAAAGTCGAACCCAAGACCTCAAAAATGTTACTCGGGTGTCTTAACCACTAGGCCACGACTCTTTTCACAGATCACGATTACTTGGTTTCTTTCTTTCACCACTGGACCGGCCGTGGCCGAAACCTAAGGCCCATAAAGAAAGGCCGACGTGGATCAAGGGAGAGAAAGCCCAGTCAGCCCAGTGTGGTGCACAGCGTGGCCACGACGCACTCCGCCTGGAACCCCGGGGACCGGCCGGCGACGTCGAGCCCCGAAGAAGAGCAAGTTGTAGAGCTAAGATGTGGGCACGCAACTGCGGAATGTAGAGGCTGCCGGGAATGGCTAGTTGTTGGCACTAGGCAACTTGGTTTTGGCGTGATCACACACGTGGTGCCCATGGATACATAGCCAAGCATGGCAGAAGTGTCCGGATCATTCAACCCAGAGTTTTAATATGACAATAAGCAAATATGCAGCACTCCGGCAATTCGACACGGATCAGACCTGCACCATAGCAAACACTGCTGCCTATTGCCTTCTTTCCTTGCTTGCGTGGTAACCAACTCTAGCACTTTACGCACCCCATGAGTGATTGAGTGTCAAAACGCTAAAAACAGATGGATGTCAACAAAAAAAAAAGGATTGAACCACAAGCTCATATCCACTCATTCATACCCATACGGCCGTATCCGCAAAGCAAAATCATTTTAAAGCATCATAATTGTTTTGTACGTACAAGAAGATATCACACCTCGTGAAGCTATCTATAGATTTGAGTATAACATAAACCATTAATAGCGAATGGGCAATTCATAGCATGAACTAATTGAACAATCAGAACCTCAAAAGTGAGGCACGACTTTCTAAACCTATGTCCAGCAGCAGGCCAAATCAAATCAGCAAGCAGTTTACCACCATCTTATGAACCAACAAATTTAATACATTACAACATACAAAAAGCACATGTAAGAAACTAATTACAAGCCAAAAAACACAAGGCGCATATATTACAGTGGCACAACGCTATCAAGCAGATAGATATCTTGTTGAAATTCAACCACAGGGATGTCAGCAGCTTGACTTAGTCATCACCAATCGATGACATGGCAAGCGTTCGTCTGGAGATCTCCATGTGCAGTTGCTTCACCAGATTAATCCAGGCACCGACACTTTGCCCGTCTATTGTTACCCAGTCCACTATTGTTGCGGCTGGCTGCTCGTACCAATCATCAACCTGGAAGTTACAAAACCACGACTGCGTTAGCTGCATAGTGGTAGTCTTGGTGCAGAACATCTGCCAAGGCGGCAGCAGAGAATGCATGGATCAGTTGCCAAGACATATTGATAAAATATCCAAATTCAACACTATCACCAGGCAATTACTCTTAAACTTGGTAGCAGGCAAGCCATCGATCGAATATCCCAATCACATAATTTAGGAAACGGGCATAAACATACAAGAGAAGAACAGGGTGGAGCGATATTTAAACCCGGTGGAGGGGGGTTTTCCCCTCTTGCAGAAAAGCAAGTTGAGCAGGTCAGATTTCCTAGTGCCATGGGTTTATCTCCGCAATTGGCCCTTTAAAGTTCATTCCTCCCTCACGATTCATAATTTATAATTGAAAATTAGTAAATTTGCGATTAGCATAACCACGGAGATGCAAATGAAACTAGTATTCACTTACCAGGCCCCTAACTCGCTGGCAATCTTCAAAACACCTTCGAGCTTCCTGAACTGCGTTTCTCAGTTCCGGCAGCCATCTTTCACTTACAACCTTTTCTTGTTCACTGGCTAATTTAAGACAGTAGTTGGCCACTCTACACAACAAAATGATATATCAGAAGGCATTCTTGAAATATGCACTAAGATGAAAACACATTTATTTGACTGGATGAAATAAAAAATTCTGACTAGGTAAACAGAGTAGAAATGCAATACATGATACATCTCAATATTGAAACATTTTCTGACTGGATTCATTAACTAGGTACTACTAAAGAACTTAACAATGACTACAATATGATGTACCTTTCGTATTCTTGTTGAGCGCGGTGGGCACGGTTTAACAATACACTGTCGTTCTCAACAAGGTTTCTCCGTGTATGCACCAAGTTAATAGCTTTTGACAAGTCCTCTAATATGCTAGCTTCAGAACCACAAGGTTTCAGACAGAACTCCAACGAATTCAATACTGAAGCCAAACCAGAGTCTGTCCCTTCTGTACCTGGTGAGACTGTTAACCAGGAGGTGAGTATACTCTCTACAGTCGAGGAAAAAATGCCAAAATAATTCATAATCATTTCGAACACACATATGGTAAACAATGGCAGTTGATCATTTGTTAGAAACTGGGCAAGTCACATGTATCAAAATAATTTATTTATTTTTTGTCCTTCCCAGGAAGCTACAAATGATGTCATCTTTAGTAAACATTCATCTAATAAAAGATAACGCTTCTAAAGTTAACATTGCTTACGGCATAAAAGACTAACATAAGCGTTGTTGAACTAAAATGTACTAACACTGGTCACATTGTACATACCGGAATTATATTGAAGTGCAGCAGAGATGCGGCATATAGAGGGCACAGCAGATGGGTCCCTGGCACCAGCTCTTGCAGTCAACAAAGCTGCATGCTTTTCTGCAGATGCAAGTGCTTCAGATCCTGTCGCACCATTGGAACCCAAAGCCTCCAAAAGAGCCTACAATAGGGAAACACAGAATAATAGTAAGTGTATGAAGTTCAATGGTGATAACAGATCAGATATTTCATAGGCACATGAAGGACTCATGATGGACTAATCAAGCAAAGTTGATAATTCTTATCGATGGGCTTACAATAATGGAGATGTAAAAAGCTGAAGGCGGAATCTTTTTTCTGCATTAATTTAAATAAATAATTGCTTTTGCTCCCCTATTTTGATATTTAACAGCACATTTGCCCTCGTTTTTTCAACTTGGTCGTTTGCCCCAGCCTTTTGGAAAGCAATGGCACATTTGCCCCTATAGTCGCATGTTCACTCGAATGTGCAATTAGAGACATGTTTGAACCTTACGTACACCAATCAAGTATTCTGGACATGTGTGAACAGTGGCAACATAAATATAATAAAGTGGATATGTGCGGAGCTGCATATTAACTACCATATATAGTGTGGTTCATACAAATCCATATTGTTCAGGAAAATTCAGATAGAAATGAGAACTAATACAGAACATATCAAACTGGTATGATTTCAAAACATGTGATCAATTAACCCAAACACAAATAATGTACCAACCTGAGGAGTCGCTGGCAATTTGCATAGACTATTATCCAAGCTCTGGCCAAATGCAGACAATTCGCGCTCTATGAGATCCCTTGAGTTTGTTGACATTTCTACCACAGAATTGCACGCGGGAATAATGGTCTGTCCTGCATATCCTCTGGCAGATAACGGTTGTTGCTCCCAAAATGCTGACGCGTCCTATGATAAAGATTTGATGTTAACATGTTTCTTATAATTGATGAACAACAAAAATTAGTAAGGGTAAGACCCGGCCAGCCCTATGAGTCCCCACCCCAATAAAATATTTCTCACTAGTTCATTTCATCTACAAGCTGCCAGCCACCATATTACCCAGAAGTAACATAACTCTTAGGAGCAGTAACTAAATATCATACGAAAGTTCATTACACTGACATATTGGATGCTATCTATAACTAGCAAAAGCAAGTAAAGCAACAACAATTATTTTTTAACTCCTAAATCTATGTGCATGCTAAACAAGCAAATAAATCTTAGAATTGGCACAGAAAACCATAAAACTACACACTAACCATATTGGCCCGTTGAAGAGCACTGTAAATGCATTCAAGTTCTGATCGACGAGCATCAAATTCTTCGATTTTCTTCCACTTCTTCCTCAGCGAATCTTCAGCTTCTTTCCATTCAGCACATAGCTTATACAGACGTTGCACTTCAGATGTTAGTGTACTCAAGCTTGCCTTTAGTCCTGCAACTTCTCTCTCCTTGGCCCAAACATCCAGCTAAAAAAGGCTATGCTATCAGAAAAGGCTATTGATAATCTAAAACAAGAAAGAGAAAATGGTACAGACAGCTAAGAAGATTAGAAGCAGAAAGCACATGCGGCTTGAAACCAGAATGTTTACCATTGTTCATTGCTCTGGGACATTACTGCTTCAGCTCATCCATTCATGTACATATTGTTAATGTATTTTAAAAGCGTGATGCTTGTCATGAACTTAAATTCTTAATTTGCTCAAGACACTAAATAGGTATTCATTCTCTAACTGCTCATAAACTTCTTAATAATGTGAAACTGGAACAACAAATTGTGTCTCAGAAAACCTATGCACATGTTGCTATTATCTGTATCTAATTATAATTAATCATTTGTAGCATGATATTTCCGAAAAAGTACCTCTAAGTGCCTGCTGTTTGTCACAGTCTGTGAGGTGTTCCCAGTTGTCAGCTTTTTACTTCCTGCCATATCAACAGTGCCATGCAGGCGTTGTAAGAGCTTCTGACTCAGAACTTTAGCTTCTGCAGCTTTATTCAAAGCATCTTCTGTCGCTAAGAATTGCTGGACATGTTCTTTCTGAGAGGAAAGATGTGATATAGAAGTTAACTTCAGCATCATGAGGTTCTATGGAAAAAGGTACTACGAAACTATCTTAGTGCAGCAATATAAAATAATGAAATTTCTTTTACGAGAAAGATAGATACCTCATTTATTCGGTATTCTATTTCTAAAACGAAAGCCAGTATGATTTCAATACTTTTACTTTTCGCAAGTGACTTATGAGCGTAGAATGTCTAGAAAAACGAAATAAAACAGTCCAAAATAAAAGTAGCGCACAGAGATGAGTGAAGGTTCTGAATTCTGAGGGAAAATTGATTATTTAAATAAAAACATAAATGTGAAAACAGAAGAGAACATTTTATTCAGTTCCTGTAAAGATAGCAGATATACAAACACCACACGCAACTACCTGTCTTTCTAGCAGCTGGTCATATGTTCCTCGAGTTGAAAGTTGCGATCCAGTCTTTCCATTGCCATACACCTGATACGGTAAGGGTGAGCTTGCATCAGTGGAAGCAGCATCAATGACCTGTTCATTTTCATATTTATACCTAGGGAAAAGAATGCATATATGGTTAACATCTAACCGAATGAAACATAACCTCACTTAGACACTTAGTATACTTAGTAACTCAGTTCAGAACACATATTGAGTGACAATAATCAAATGAATATCTATTCAAATACTTAAATCCCTGTTCCACATCAAATAAAGTAATAAAAATATAAAAGCCTAAATGGTAAAAAGTCACTACATCATTTTTCCAATTACACACCCACCCACTCACATATTTTCCATGACTATTCTTCAAGCAGAGTAAGATAAATGAAAAGTAAACAAGAAAAGTAGTACCTCAACAGTTCAGCATCAGCACGTATGTCAATCTTGTCCGTTTCTCGATGTACAAGTGTTTTCATGCGTGATGTATAGGTAATGATGGATTGCAAAAGCAGAGAAGGGTTCTTTAAAGAATCCAACGCCACAGCTTTAACATCTGTTGGTACTTCACCATCTAAGTCAATTCCCAGCTTTGCAGCATCTAGTTGACAAGTTGAATTAATGCCACTCCCTTCAAATGCTGGGAATGAACTTCGGATTGTTTCAATCATATTTGCAGCAAGAGTTTCACATGCCTTCCGAATGCCCCTTTCATCTGCAGTCTCTACTAGATCTTCAGACAACCTATTGCTTTTCACGGACGAGTACAGATCCTCTCTGTCACTTTTCAATTTCATGTCATCAACAGAATCTGCAGCACCAGATACGCCTATGCTAGACCTTCGCACATCCCTTGCTTGGTTAACAAATTGATGTAGACGACGTTGGTATTCAGCAAAAATTTTACATGCTTCATTGCATTGTTGTTCATATGCCTCAAGCATAACTTGCTTGTGCCTAAAATTAAGAAGAAAAATGTCCTCGTCACTTATTCATGATCTACTAGTGCATCAACAATGATGTTTATGATAAGTAGAAAAAACAAATTGTTGAGCATGAATAAAGAAACAAATATAGTAGCACTCATCATCTGCTCGCATATCATGCTAATGCTGATCAGGAAGTAACTGGTACAACAAAACGATGTCAACTGCCTCTGCCTGTGTCAAACATTTCTACATGCTAAGATTATGAAAGGCCCACATCAATGTACTGATGAAATCAGTAAATAGCATGTGCCCCGAATAGGAGAAGGAGGTAGCCATGATATACAATCATACGTGTACAGAAGTGCCAGTACTATCGCTTTGATTTTGGCATATGTATCTTTGTTCCAAACTTATCACTGAAAGAGAGTACTTGAGCGCATGAACCTACCTAGTATAACTTTTCATGTGTTCCTGTCAGCAGTTTCACTGGCATGCCACATTCGCCCAACAATTTGTACATATATATTAACATAGTTACCAGGATGCCAACATTAAATACCAAATTGTAGCATTTAAACCTACCAAGAGCGTCATAGTTCATTGTTAATAATGAAATGGCAATTAGGCTGTCAGCCAAAATGCACCAGTCGCTTGGGCCATTTGCTAAGTGCCAAATTCTGGAACACATAACACTGAAAATCCTATTGGTTAAAGCAAAGCTAACGTTTCAAGAAATTGTATCGGTATTTTCACCACAGAGTAACAATGGTTAATTGATCCACTAACTTTCACTCATTCCTATCAATGGGTAGATACAGTCAGGAAGTACTGCATTCGTTATGTGCATTTCTGTCAGCTGATTTAGCAAGTTGCAAAGCCAAACACCAGAATGTGGATTCAAATTACTCGCCTACAGCGATCACCCGCTTGTACCCTGTAATTCCGCTGTAACTTTGGTACCTGGCGTTGGAGCGCTCACCGAGGACGCGCTTGCGCTCTGCCTCCTCCCTAGCCACCTCCGCTATACGCGCGCGGAGCTCCTTGCGCTGCCTCCGCACGACCCCGCGCAGCCGCTCGGCCTCCTCGGCGGCGAGGTCCCGCTCCCTCGCCTCAGCCTCCCTAGCCGCGGCGTCACCCGCGCCCACTCCTGCCCCGGGCCCGCCCTCCCGCGCCCGCCTGGCCGCGACGCCGTGGACGAGGATGTTCCTGCGTGCAGTGGCAACGGTGCGCTCGGAGCGGACGCGGCGGAGCAGGAAGGACCAGACGGGGATCATGTTGCCCCTGCAGATCTTGCGGAGCTGCTCCGGCGCGGGCGGGGCCGAGGGGTACCCCATCTCGTCCTGCAGCCACTCGATGATGGCATCCGGGGAGACGCCAAGGACGCGGGCATCGTCGCCGGCGGCCGGGGTGGTGGAGGCCAAACCCTAGGTGGAGCTCGATCTGGCGTAGGCGTACGAAGAAGAGGGGGATTGAGGTGGTGGTGGGTAGTGGAGGGAGCAGGGAGTAGGAATGGTTTTTGAAAACTTTTTTTTTGGGCGTTTGGATCTGTTCTCTTGGACAGGGCGGGGTAACGGGCCGGCCGGCTGTGATCTGCCGTCCTAGCAGTAAAGTCCCTTCTTTACTTTTTATTATTTGTCTTTTGACTTCACTTTTCTGCACGCGTCACGCCGCCTTCCCTGCGAAAAT
>LAPY01003075.1:15734-26057 GCA_000970635.1 Eragrostis tef | reverse complement strand
TCGAGCAAGCCGTCGTTGACGGCCATCCGTTAGCTTGGCCACAAGCAGTAGGAACAGCATGGATAACCCGCTGATGTGCTTCCCTAAGGCGTGTCTTTAGCTTCTGGACCTCGTCAGCGAAGCCCGAACGAATCTGAACCTTCTTCAGCTCGTGTGCCACCCGATGCACCAAGAAGGACGCCCCGCTTCCGGTGCGCTGCTTGCACCTGACACGATGCATGAAGCGATCGACGGAGTCCTCGATGTCGTGTGCCAGGTCGCGCATCACCTCGCTGTGCAGCCTTGCCACGGCGGTGCGCTCGTGCTTCCCTAGAGCACGGATCTGGTCGTCCATGGCGGCAGCGATCATGCGGAGCTCCTGCTGGATGGACTGGGTCTCTTGCGCAAGCCCCTTGTGCTTGTTGTACTCCTTTTCCAGCACCAGGAAGAGCCTCCCCATCACGCTCTTCAAGAAAGCACTCGCCACGGCAGACTCCATGAATCTTTGTGTGTGTGTCTTGATGCTCTCCACTATACTGATCTGCCTTAGCTAACTCCCGTGAGAAAGGCAGGTCCTGGAACCTCCACCCTCATGAACAAAATTGGTGTCCACGCCTTTGCAATTTAACACCCCCCACACCCCACATGGTAGTTCTTGCCTTCTTGGTTAGGCAGCAAAGTGTATTTTCTGAAACTTTGGTGGCCTATTTTGCATTCTCAGGTAAAGGTAAATTATTTGAAGTCTAGGTGTTGTTTCACAATTCTAAATTTCATGAACACTCCAGGAGTGGCATGTAAGGATCATCTCAAAAGTCTGCCATCCTGTCGTCAAGTCACTCACTAGTCACTACTAGTGTCGGCAAGCGACACATATTTTTGAAAAATATCTACGCACATCTCAAACAGCAACAGTTTTGTCCAGACAAGTCCACTTGATCCCTCGCCAAAAAAAAAAAAGGAAAAAAAAAGAAGAAGACAAGTCCACTTGTCCACTTGCTGCGTTGTCAGAAACAATCCGCATATTCAGGAAGCAAACTGTCCTAAAGATGCCAACTGATAGCTGTAGCTTTAACTTTGAATACAGTGCGCCAGTGAGTAAATAATTCGAAAGCTACGGCGACGACGACGATAAATTGATAACATTGCACTCACCTGAAGCGCTTGCATCGACATGGAGACTATGCAATGAGTAAGAGTTGGAACAAGTCTCGCTTGTGCTTCCGCCATGGCTCCTCGGGGAGGTCATGTTACTCAGATCATCCCTGGTGCCTTCAACTTATAGGATTCTTGCTAGGTGCCTATTTGGTAATGTTTGCTTTTTATTCATCATATTTATTAATTAGTAAACTATGCTCCAAGCCTGAATCTTACTAATGATCTGTGACATGCAGCCACTTTGGCTCCAGCTACTAGTCTATGGAGGCTCCCATTTTCAGTCTTCCCGGCAGGCTCGAAGCTTTACTGCGTCATGGATACGTGCTTCCAAAGGGAGCAGAGGATGAGATCCGGTTCATCAAGCGTGATATGGAGGAAGTAGTAGCCATTCTTCATGGTCAAAGGAACAAGAAACCCGAGGAATATGCTATGGCTGCCTGGACGAAAGAGGCGCGCGAACTGTCCTATGACATGGAGGATTTCATCGACCAGTATGAGCATGCCGCCGCTGGTTTCCAGAGCTTGTCCATAAGAAGAAATTCTCGCCGTAAAATCATCCATCGGCATAGGAGCAACACTACCACTAGGCTACCTTCGAACCTGAGGCAGCGCCTATGGATGACAAACAAGATAAGAGAATTCAGCGTGCGCGTGCAAGAGGTGCTTCAACGGCACAGTGTGTACAATCTTGGTGGAGCTGCTGGCATTTCTGCATCTTTTAGATCTTGGCATCCTAGACCATCTTGGAACGACACCCGTCCTCTTGTTGGAATAGATGCCGCTATGAACAAACTGGAAGAGTGGATGCTGGGTATGCATGATGCAGAGCAGGAGAAGCTCAAGATGGTATCAATAGTTGGATTTGGAGGAGTCGGTAAGACTACACTTGCAAATGAGTTGTACCACAAGGTTGGGCAACAGTTTGAATGCAGAGCGTTCATCCGGATGTCCCGAAAGCCTGATATGAGGAGAATTTTCATCAGCATGCTCTCCCAAGTTCGTCCACACCTTACCCCTGACAATTGGAAGGTGCATAGCCTAATTTCAACTATAAGGACACATCTACAAGATAAGAGGTATTGTGTTTTTCTTACATGCTACTACAAATTACAATTTGAATTTCCGCTGCAATAAAAAATACAACCGTATTTACATCATCACAAATTTGGTGCACAAGACAAAACTCCATGTTATGCATATGTTTTCACCGTATCTGCTACCATATGATACTCAATTTAAATTTAATGCACCACAGAAGAGTTTATATTAAACTTTTCATTGTTCCTGACAATTTCACTGAAGGGACCAAATTCATCACATAGGATAGGAATGCGGATACATTGTTTTTTTAATGACTAAATTGGTCATGTTTTTCTCCATACTTTAAGCATCGATTTGGGGCCACTCTGTTGGCCTGGTTCTTTGTATGTTTGTTCTTCTGATGGACAGTCTTAGCCTCTACTAACATTGGCGCTTGTACAAGACTATGTTTTTATTCTCTCCTACTGATGCATGGGCAGAGCACCTACCGTTTTCTCATTTAAAAAAAAACGGAGAGGAGGTCCTTATAGTAACTTTTAAGGGCAAAGTTCTTTAGCATTGAGCCTCTTGTCCTATTTCTATACAAAATCAAGCATTCTATATATTGCCCAATGGAGCTACGATTCAATACAACATTGTAGAATTATAAATCCAGTTGGAGTTATTACAAGATCTGTAAAAAGTAAAATTCTAGATGGTGTGATAAAATCACCCCAGTCTTAATTTGTCGTTTCATATTCGCTACTGGTCTTACATTGTTTTTTTATTGCAAAAATATTTTTGCAGGTACTTGATCATTATTGATGATTTGTGGGCGATGTCTACGTGGGATATCATTAAGTATGCTCTACCAGAAAATAACAGTGGCAGCAGAATTCTAACAACAACAGAAATTGAGGACGTGGCTTTGCAGTCTTGTGGTTATGACTCCAAGTATGTTTTTAAGATGAAACCGCTAAATGCTGATGACTCAAGAGAATTATTTTTTAGTACAGTGTTTGGCCCTCGTGAATGTCCCCCAGAACTTAAGGATGTTTCGTGTGATATTATAAGGAAATGTGGTGGTTTGCCTCTAGCAATTGTCATTATTGCCAGTCTGTTAGCAAGTCAGCTGGACATAAAAGAGCAATGGGATAATTTAAACAATTCCTTAGGTCACATTTTGATGACAAATCCTGCATGGGAAGGGATGAAACAAGTACTCAATCTTAGTTACGACAATCTTCCTCAAAATTTGAAAGTATGCATGCTGTATATGAGTATGTATCCAGAGGGCGACATAATGTTGAAGGATGATTTGCTGAGTCAATGGACAGCTGAAGGTTTTATTTGTGCAACCGAAGGTGATGACCGAGAAGAAATTTCAAGGACTTGTTTTGATGAGCTTGTTGGTCAAAATTTGATCCAGCCTGTGCATAGAAATGACAATGGTGACGTGTTGTCCTGCATAATTCACCCAATGGTACTCAACTTTATAATGACATACAAGTCCATAGAAGAGAATGTCGTGACTGCAATACATCACTCTGAAGCAAACATGATACTTGCTGATAAGATTCGTCGACTGTCTCTTCACTTTGGTAATGCAGAAGACGCAATGCCACCAACAAATATGAGGCTGTCACAAGTTCGAACTCTTGGATTCTTTGGGGTCGTTAAGTGTATGCCTGCCATTGTGGAGTTTCGGCTTATTCAAGTTCTAATCCTCCATTTGTGGGGCGATGAGGGTGTCATCAGTTTGGACCTCACCAAAATTTCTGAACTTTTCCGTCTGAGATATTTGATGGTCGCATCTAATCTCACCTTAGAACTACGAACCCACATGTCCAGTGTACAAAATTTGGAAACTCTTAAAATAGATGCAAGATTAAGTGCTGTTCCATCAGATATTGTTCATTTGCCTGCCTTGCTGCGTCTTAGTCTTCCTGCCGAGACAAACCTGCCAAATGGGTTTAGCCACATGACATCGCTTCGAACACTTGAATACTTTGATCTCAGTAGTAATTCAATCGAGAATGTGCGTAGCCTTGGCAGCCTGACAAATCTCCAAGATCTTCAGCTCACCTGTTCTGCCGCACAGGAGCCTTGCAATCTGAAGAGCAAGATGCAGTTTCTTCTGATGAGGTCGATTCTTGGGGAACTAAGCAATATCAAGTCTCTAACTCTAGCACCTAAATCTTCTCATAGTGTAAATTCTCCGGATGATGCTGGTCCCACAAGCATCATTTCAGGTGATGACTTCACAAGCACATGTTCTCCCCCAAAATTTCTTTGGAGGGTTGAGCTTTCGCCGCGCATTTGCATATTCTCTTACCTCCCGAATTGTATCACACAACTTGATAAGCTTTGCATTTTAAAGATTGGGGTTGTCAAAATAGTCAGTAATGGTCTTGAAATTCTCAGAGGATTGCCTAATCTTAATGTTCTCTCTCTATACATCCACACCAAGCCTGCAGAAAGTATTGTCATTGGTAAGACAGGATTTTCAGTTCTGAAATGCTTCAAATTCCAGTGTTGCGACCCTTTGCTAGAATTCGAGCCTGATGCCATGCCTAGCCTCAGGAGGCTCAAGCTCTGTTTCAATGCCAGCGGAACTTATGAACTAAGTAAAGTACCAGTCGGCATCAATAACTTATCAGGCATCAAAGAGGTTTGTGCAAAAATTGGCTGTGCCGGACCTGATGAAACTTACAGAGCGGCTGCAGAAGCGGCACTGAAAGAAGCCATAAGATCTGGGGTGCATGCAACATGTCCTAGAGTCAATGTGCAATGGGCAAACCAGATATTTGGTTTTATGGAACATCGGAACCGTTTAACAGGAAAACAAGAATCTGAGACCCCACAGCAACACGAGATCCTGGGGGAAGGCACTGTTAAAAATGAAGATATTTTTGAGGAGGTCTCCGGTGAGAATGATGTCAGTTTCCACAACAATCTCATCAACGAGCTGCGGGCGAACCAGAGCAACCCGGCCAACCCATCGTTGCAAATCCAGCCGCGACTGGGTATAAGGTACTCCTCTCTTTTAATACATGGCGTAGTTGATTTTTTTCGTTGTTTTGACCATTCATCTTAAAGTACTTTTGATAATAAATCTAATAATATTCATTTTATATTTAAAAAATATTTTTTAAAAATTTATATTGTTGGTTAAAGTTCAAAAAAAAATCAACGGTGTCATATAATTAAAAACAGAGGAGTACGTTACTGTGCTTTGCGTACGTTAGGATTCTGGCCTATTCGTTGGTTTTGGGGCAATAGTTCAAACCGGACAGGACACTCTTTATATTAGCATGCCATGATGTCGAAAGGCCAGTGATTAAGATATTGTTTGGATCTACCTTCTAAATTTTTAACTGGCTAATTTTAATCAAGTTTAGGATGGTTGGGGTGACTCAGAGCTAAAAGTTTAGGAGGTAGGCTTGCTAAAAGTTTAGTCACTTTTAGTCGCCATGTTTGGATCCCAATTGATTAAAAATAGCCAGCTAAAAGTTTAAGAAGTGGATCCAAACAAAAACTTATACGGAAGATTTTCAAGATAGTTTGTGAAATACACAAAAATAATTGTGTCCTTTTGTTTTCTTTTCATGATTAATTTTAGGAGGAAGGGAGTGGAGAAGGTGACAATGGTGGTTCCGCGGCTTGATGACGGGTTCTTGTGGCACAAGTATGGACAAAAAAAACTTAGCACCCGAAATTCCAGGTATTTCACTCCCTTCATCCACAAATACAATATCTTTAGGGTTTGTTCTAGTCAAATTTTTAGAACATATTTGATCTATAATATTAATAAAATATATTATTTGAAAATAAATTTCAAGATTAGTTCAGTAACATTATTTTATGTTGCCAATCTTTATGGTATTTTTGTTATTGTGTCAAAAAAATTAAAAATGATTTGGAACAAATCCATAAAACAATATATTTGTGGACACAAAGAGTAAGCCTTGAGTTTGACGTTTTGATGCGGGAGTTTACTTTTGAACTTTTATTTGTCAGTCACTAGGTTAAGAGTTAAGACAAAGAATAATAGAAGATGTATTAGATGTAGACTTGCCAAGCATATTCCTACTTCTTTTGTCTTAGGTTCATTTGGCTGGTTCGTTCCTATCGGTGTGTGCCTTAAAATTTTATTGGCCTCAATGTTTCCTCTGTCTCTTTTTATAAAGGATTAAAAAGTTTGAAATTTGTATCAAAATATAAAAGATTTTACATATAGGACAAAATTTTAATTTGACATAGGTAGTCTGATTTAGGTACAATGGAAAAACACAGACTACCTAAACTCAGAAAATTGCTTTGGGTAGGTTATTAGATCTGATTTTAGATAGGCAGTTTTGGGTATGCCGCTGGAGTTGTTCTTAAGGTGATTCTTCATTGTTGTTGATAGTACTATTGTTGCAATCCGCAGAAGCTACTACAGGTGCTTCCACATAGGATGCGGGGCAAAGAGGCAGGTGCAGGTCAGCGACGACAACCCCTCCATGTACGAGATCAGCTACTACGGCAACCACACCTGCCGCACCTCCACAACGCCGCTGCTCACACTCCCAGCTCCTGCCGCCACCGATACCGTGACAACACTTTGCAACCCCAGCCGCGACTGGGTATAAGGTACTCCTCTCTTTTAATACATGGCGTAGTTGATTTTTTTCGTTGTTTTGACCATTCATCTTAAAGTACTTTTGATAATAAATCTAATAATATTCATTTTATATTTAAAAAATATTTTTTAAAAATTTATAATAAGACAAACTGTTCAAAAAAAAATCAACGGTGTCATATAATTAAAAACAGAGGAGTACGTTACTGTGCTTTGCGTACGTTAGGATTCTGGCCTATTCGTTGGTTTTGGGGCAATAGTTCAAACCGGACAGGACACTCTTTATATTAGCATGCCATGATGTCGAAAGGCCAGTGATTAAGATATTGTTTGGATCTACCTTCTAAATTTTTAACTGGCTAATTTTAATCAAGTTTAGGATGGTTGGGGTGACTCAGAGCTAAAAGTTTAGGAGGTAGGCTTGCTAAAAGTTTAGTCACTTTTAGTCGCCATGTTTGGATCCCAATTGATTAAAAATAGCCAGCTAAAAGTTTAAGAAGTGGATCCAAACAAAAACTTATACGGAAGATTTTCAAGATAGTTTGTGAAATACACAAAAATAATTGTGTCCTTTTGTTTTCTTTTCATGATTAATTTTAGGAGGAAGGGAGTGGAGAAGGTGACAATGGTGGTTCCGCGGCTTGATGACGGGTTCTTGTGGCACAAGTATGGACAAAAAAAACTTAGCACCCGAAATTCCAGGTATTTCACTCCCTTCATCCACAAATACAATATCTTTAGGGTTTGTTCTAGTCAAATTTTTAGAACATATTTGATCTATAATATTAATAAAATATATTATTTGAAAATAAATTTCAAGATTAGTTCAGTAACATTATTTTATGTTGCCAATCTTTATGGTATTTTTGTTATTGTGTCAAAAAAATTAAAAATGATTTGGAACAAATCCATAAAACAATATATTTGTGGACACAAAGAGTAAGCCTTGAGTTTGACGTTTTGATGCGGGAGTTTACTTTTGAACTTTTATTTGTCAGTCACTAGGTTAAGAGTTAAGACAAAGAATAATAGAAGATGTATTAGATGTAGACTTGCCAAGCATATTCCTACTTCTTTTGTCTTAGGTTCATTTGGCTGGTTCGTTCCTATCGGTGTGTGCCTTAAAATTTTATTGGCCTCAATGTTTCCTCTGTCTCTTTTTATAAAGGATTAAAAAGTTTGAAATTTGTATCAAAATATAAAAGATTTTACATATAGGACAAAATTTTAATTTGACATAGGTAGTCTGATTTAGGTACAATGGAAAAACACAGACTACCTAAACTCAGAAAATTGCTTTGGGTAGGTTATTAGATCTGATTTTAGATAGGCAGTTTTGGGTATGCCGCTGGAGTTGTTCTTAAGGTGATTCTTCATTGTTGTTGATAGTACTATTGTTGCAATCCGCAGAAGCTACTACAGGTGCTTCCACATAGGATGCGGGGCAAAGAGGCAGGTGCAGGTCAGCGACGACAACCCCTCCATGTACGAGATCAGCTACTACGGCAACCACACCTGCCGCACCTCCACAACGCCGCTGCTCACACTCCCAGCTCCTGCCGCCACCGATACCGTGACAACAAACTCCCCGACTAGCTCGGCAGAGGACCACGCCATGGTGACCACCGAGCATGCTACACGGGCGCTGTCCACGGCCATCCAACTCGTCGTCGGGGCTGGCAGCCGTTCTGGTTCTGGAGAAGGAAGCAGCGCGCACGGCGGAGCCGGCTCGCCGGCTCAACTCATTCTAACTCGTTAGAATATCGAGCTAGCTTGGCTCGGCTCATTAAGATAAACGAGTAAAAATTATAGCTCGGCTCGGCATTATATACTCACGAGCTAGCTCATTATGGCTCAACGAGCTAAAGATGAAAATACATTAATTTTAATAACTTTTTAAATGAAGAAAGCAGCAGCACATGCGCAAATAGCATATATCATCACTCGTGTGTGTCCATCTGCCATCGACAAAATGCAGCACCATGCTTTCTTACTTGTTCACCAACGTTGCACTTCTTCAAAAAGAATGACGGATCAGCAATCGTGCGTGCTTCTTTGTCGATGGTGGCAGCGGAAACAATGGCATGCATAGATGTATTAGTGGAGACGCAACTTGTGTCGTGACCTGTCCTCATACGTTCAGACTTGTGTGTGGGCTGAGGTTTTGCAAAAAAAAAAAATGAGACTAGGAGCTTGGGTCATGGGCTAGGTTTATTATCCTCACGCGGCTCGTTTTGCCTCGCAAGCTGCTCATGAGCTGGCTCGAGTTGGCTCGTAAAATTAACAAGCTAAAAAACCTAGCTCGGCTTGTTAAAAATTAAAACAAGTCGATCCGAGTCGAGTCGAGTTTGCTTCGAGCTGAGCTAGCTTATGAGCTGCGAGTTTTATTGCGAGCCCTAGTAACGAGGCCACCTCGGCAACAGGACCGCCAAGGAGTCTCCGGTGATGGACCGATGGACCCCATGTTCATATCGGAGAGCATGGACGACGTATTCTTTCGTCTTGATCCGTAGATCCACTGATTGCTACATGCATCCCAGGATCGACACCTCTTTTTTTTTTTTTAGAATTCAGGATCCACTCCTTTGGATTGTTGGCTGGAACTTTTTATGTACCGATGAAATCATGATCGCGGTGTGACTAGTTGGCACAACCATGTATGGCCTTGTTCGGCTGATGGATTTTTAGCTGCGGCTGGTCTTTTTCTCTCTCACAATCACTGTTACGACTGTTTTTTTTCCTCTCACCAAATCAGCAGCAGCCGATCGGCTTTTCTACCAGCCGAACAGGGCCTATGTAGATGTGCGCACAGTACAAATGCCCAGCTTTATTTCTGTTTTTCGAAAGACCAATGCCCAGCTTTATTTCTTCTTAATAGTATTAGATCAGTGATTAGTTTGGAATAATAAAGTTCTCACACCACAGGTTACAAAAAGGTGAGACTAGGGGACATGAATTGGCCCCTTATCAATTGTGTTGTGACATTTGTATTTGCGTGATTTCAAAAATTTCATGTTTTATTTAGGTTATTTGTGATACAACGGGTTCATGGTTCTTCCACTATCTTAGCACCGTTGTAGTTTATTCTGCACAGCTCTCCTAATGCCAGAGCAGGGAAAAGTCCACATTTGGCCCTCACCCATTACAAATAGAGCAAATTACTTATTTCTTCTTGTTCTCGGAGCTCACCCGTTATCTGCTCTCGAAAAGTCATAGTTCTCATGTATACCTATAATTTAAAGATCAATCTCTTTTATGCCCTTAGTATTTTGACACGTCAGCCAAAACTCTTGTTACCGTTTCATTTTTAACTCCGCATTGTTAGTTTTTTCCAAATACCCAAAGTACCCTCATCTCTCTGGCTCACCCGGCCGAACGACGACCCGCTCGTTGTTACTCTCTCTGTTTTTAAATTAATGTTGTCGTTAACTTTTTAAGTTATGTTTGACCATTCGTCTTATTCAAAATATTAGCTTAAATATGTAAAATGATAATCTATATTTCAAATTTCTTTAGTGATAAAACAAATCATAACAAAATATTTA
>LAPY01003075.1:2497-13281 GCA_000970635.1 Eragrostis tef | reverse complement strand
CTACATTTCAAATTTCTTTAGTGATAAAACAAATCATAACAAAATATTTAATAAATTTTATATTTTTTTAAATAAGACAAACTATGAAACGTGACTCAAAAAGTCGACGACAATATCAATTTAAAAAATTTAAAAACGGAGGCAGTAGTAGCATCGACAGTTCGACGCTGAACGAGTAGAGAGAGAGAAAAAAAAATTCACCGCCGCCGCCGGACCGATGGTGTCCTCGCCGGCGCCTGACCCCGACCGGCATCCAGGGCCGAGCCCCTTCTCCTTCGGTGCCGATGCGGATTGTCGTCCTAGTGGTGCTGCAGTTGCCCCCGACTCGGATTCTCCTCCTGCGCAGGCGCCATGTGCTGGTCCGCCGGCGGCGGCTAGGATTCCGCCTAGCGAGGCTGTGGCTGGCGCGCTCCACCAAGCAGTTGCGCATGTGCCGAGCGCTCCTGGTGCCGGCGGAAGCGAGGTACGCGTCCGGGTGTTGGGTGGATCAGGAAGGAGCTCGTACTTGTGTGGTGGCAGACGACCTCGGCTCAGATTTGCTCCAGCTTTTCCTTGTCTCGCACAATTCCAAGCTTTTGGCCAGGCAAGACAGCGCGCAGACTTGTCAATCTGTGGGATTGTTAGCAAACATGTAACATTTGGGAGTAATTATATTCTATTATAATGCTGATGGACCTGCTCGAACAAACAGAAATACGTAATTTATAAATGTAATAACTTGGATGTGATACTCCTTTTGTGGCGCCGAATTTTTGAGAGGAGGGCGGGAGGCACGCACATCAATCCACAAAACAAATAATAAAGAGTAATATAATATTTATTTCATATTTAAAAAGTAATTATTTAAATTTATATTGTTGTTTAAAGTTTAACAAAGAAGTCAACGGTGTCATATAAAAAAGAACGAAGTGAGTATTATTTGTTGGACTGCGAGTGTTAAAAAAAATTCCACCTCTCAATTAATTTGTGGATATGTTTCCAAATTATTTTATTGATGTGTGAAAGAAAATGTAGCTCTCAGAATCATATACTTGCTGCATCCATTTATTTGAGCAAAATATGTGAGCTTATTAAAGCAAAACTAAAATGGGGCAAATGAGGAATCTTGTATTATTGTGTTCACTCCGAGGGTAAATTCGTCCATATGGCAAAAACTAACAGTAACTGAAAAAGGGCATAAAATGGATCGAGCTTCAAATCCTGTGTATACATAGGAACCATAACTTTTCAGGGACAGACAAGGGATGAGCTCGTAGAACAGGGGAAGTAGGTAATTTGCTCTTACAAATACTCGGCATTGTCGATGTACATGGTGTTTTTCTCTGTGGTGCCACACTGTCTGTCGGAGCTAAGATGTTGTGGACGAGACATTGGCACTAAGGAAATTCAAGTTTTTCACATGTGCTCGCCACATGGACCAGCGTTCACAGTTCGTTCTATGTATAGGACGCTAGCTGCACCTGATGTTGTACCACGAAATCATATACTTTGGACATTAAAATTGTCTTTAAAAATAAAAAATTTCATGTGGTATCTAATAAGAGGCATAGTTCTTACTACTGATAATTTGACAAAAAGACAATGAGAAGGAAATTTAAAGTGTTTTTTGTAATATAGATGAGAGCATTCAACATCTTTTCTTTGATTGTCATGTTGCTAAATTAGTATGGCAAATTGTACAAGTTTTATTTAATATCATGCCTCCTTTGAGTATTCAACATATGTTTGATGATTGGGTACTTGAGGTTGATAAGAAACTTAAGTACAAACTGCTAGTAGGAGCTTCCACCTTATGTTGGACAATTTGATTATACAGAAATGATGTGGTGTTTAACAATACAAGAGCTTTTACTCCATTGCAGGTGATCTTCAGATAAACATAGCACTTTTGCAGAAGGAGAAGCGCCCTCAATTCAGTTGGGAATGTCGTATGCTTGAGACCACATCAATGGAGATTTTCGCCACCAATGGATGGTGTTTTAGCAATAGAATTGATTTTGTCTAAACTATGGCATCGTTTTTTATTATTTTATCGAGGTATGGTTGGAGTTTATTCATGGTGATGTAATAATAAACAGCTACATGTATCGATCGATGCAGAGGCTGGAATGTTAAAATATATTCTCATTTTTTTTAAAAAAAACATAGACCAGCGTGCCTAAACTGCGGGATAAAGGCGGGAAATCCTTTGCTGCGTACAGAGTACGTAGCTGGATATCTTCGATGCTTGGAGACATTGGTTGAGAGGAGTTCTACCCAAAAGACTAGCACCATGTAAGACTACCCAAAAGACTTTATTTAATACTTCAAAATCAAAAGATTCCTAGAGGCTAATCATTGGTTTCTAGTACCCAAAAGAGAACAAGTTGTTGTACGTTCATATTTTCTTGATATTTTATAGAGCAAAATATAGCTATATTCAGTTCGCTTCTTGTCTGAAACTTCGACAAAACATGACATCAGGTAGCACGGTTTTAGCAAATAGCTACTCCTTTTATCTTTGACAGTTAACAGCAAAAGGATTAGTTAGATTGACAATGTATACGTATTATAAAGCAAATGTAGTTGATTCGTCGCGAAAGATTATTTTTATAATACTCAACTCTGCTCCCTCCATCATACAAAGACTTCATTTCAGGGTTTCGTTAAATCTCTTTGACCAATCTCTATTCTTCTAAAACGCGTGCGTTTTCTTGTAAAACAACCACGCCACGTCACTCGAATAATATTAGTCGTCGGATCGCTCAGCTGATAAACAACAACCGTTTGATTTGCTTCGGACATATTGTGACTAGACCCTTCTGGAAAGAGCGAATAAATTCCGGTCCTTCCACCTCCCCTGCGGAACTTTCTCCTAGATCCTTCACGAATTAACAATTCGTTCCCGGTCCTTCCACCACCCTGAAAACTTGCATATCGCCCCTTGGCAGAATAGAAGAACCAGATTCTCAAAAATTGCTTCCAGTCCCTTCGAGAATAAACAATTTTTTTACCGGTCCTTCCACAACTCTCTAGGAACTGCATGCTAATAACAAATAAAATATTATTTTTTTAAAATTTCTTTCACCGCTTGTATCCAGTATGGCAATCTAAGTTTTCTTGCCAACAAATCTTCTTTTATGTGTATCAAAGATAGTTGACGAACTACTTCGTTTAACAACATTTCTCTCTCTCTCTCTCTACACACACACATTTGTTTTTGTTTTTTATATATAAACTTTTATTGATGTGTTGAGGTGAAACCAGCCCAGTTGCTTTGGAAAACCTTTTCATGCATGTTTTGGAGTTTCAAATACACCATATGTACTATGTTAGTTGGGCAAAAAATTAATATCGCCAGGTCCTCAAACATCAAGAATCCAATTTCTTCTATTGAAGTAACGAGGACTAAAAAGGAGCTTAGAAGACATTTTTTTTAGGAAAAAGGGTGATTCCCACTCTTTGCTCACGCCGGAATCTGATGTAAGCAAAACGCCCATGCCAAGACCATCGCGATGTCGCATCAGGCCAGGCGCGGGATGAACCCCCGCAGGTCGCTACGGATGCACTCATGGCATCGTATCACCAGGCCAATGACCTATCCGCATGGAAGAAAATTAAATCCACCATCCTCCCATAAACACACTAATGGTGTCTAATGTCACTTAAATCATGCACTAATAGTAGATCATGCCCAATATGTCATTGTTAAATTTTACTTTTTTGATGTAAATGTCGTATCGTACATTATGTTATTTATGAAAGTCTTCTAAAAATGTCTCGGTTGGAATAAAAATAAGGGTCGCACAAGAGAGAGCATAATACAATTAACACAGTTGGCGCGGCAACGCCGCGCGAAAATTCTAGTAGTTTCTATAAATCTATTAACTTCAACAATATGCAAAATATATATTGTGAAAATAAAATAAAATATCTTTAGGACAGATGTTGTATTATTTAAAATAATGTTCTGTAGGGACACTACTAGCCAAATGTTATATTAAAGAGCATGTTTACGTTTGGCAATTATACATTAGATTGAATAGAGTGCGTAGTTATAAGTTGTTCATATTGTACTTACTCATGTTTACTAGAGGACTTGGTGCTGGTTTTAGGGACACGGCAAATTACATTTCTTTTTGGTAAAATCTTTCAAATTTAATTGTTAATATCCAAATAATTTGTTAGGTTAAGCATAGGACATACTCCTGTTTCACAAAAGTTGTAGTCCTAGCATCAAACTTTTTTGTTAAAAAAATATTTTTCACGTTTCTCAGTTCATCTCTCTCCTCCCTCCCCTTCTCGTTTCTGCGCACTACATCTTTTTCACGCCACCTTCTCTCTCTCTCTCTCTCTCTCTCCTTTTTATGTGCATCAAATATTTTCAACTTTCAGCTAGAAGAAAATTGTTACTTCTTCTTGTTTTCTGTGTCTAAAGCTAGAATTACCATCTTTTTGAAACGGAGAAAGCACATTCGTAGCACAACTCTTTTTTTAACTAAAAGCTACCTCTGGTTTTATTTTGATGTCGTTAGGTTGCCCTAACATTTATGTCCTAACGACATCAAAATAAAATTGAAGGGAGTATATTTTTATTGGTATTATTAGCCAAATGCCATATTAAAGACCGTGTGGACGTGAGATTTTCCTCTTGGTAAATTACATTTTTTAACTAAAAGAATACTACCTCTGGTTTAATTTTGATGTCGTTAGGTTGCCCTAACATTTATGTCCTAACAACATCAAAATAAAATTAAAGGGAGTATATTTTTATTGGTATTATTAGCCAAATGTCATATTAAAGGCCAGTTGGGGCCAACCGCCGCCACCGTGAAGAGGGCTAGTGGGGGAGTTGCCGGGCCGAGATTTGGCCTTTGGCGGGTGGCGGCGGGGTCTGTGTGTTAGGCGCCTGGCTGTTGAGGATTAGAAGTGGAGGAGAAAGTGAAATATGGGAAGAAACTATAGAAATGTGTTCACTCAGTTGATTTAAGGATCCATATGTTAGTGCTTCTTTGCGGGTACGGGCAGAACTATTCTTGCCCGTGGGTTTGGAAACAAATATGCACCGTGAGCGGAGAGCAATACTATCCACGCTCATCGGGTCTTTTGCCTACGGGCATGCGTATATTTGTTATATTTGCTTCCTGGGTACTTTTCCTCTTGTATACTATAGAAAATGTTCACGGTACCAACGAATGGATTACATTTATTTATGTGGCAATTCACTATGCCATAGTGATCGATTCGGATAACGCTGTTGATACTCTTGTTGCAATCCGCAGAAGCTACTACAAGTGCGCTCACAACAATGACTACGGATGCCGGGCAAAGAAGACGGTGCGGCGCGTGGACGACAACCCCATCATGTACGAGGTCACCTACTACAGCGACCACACCTGCCCGCGCCCAGTCGTCCGCGCTGCTCCCGCCACTACAAATACCCTGACAAGAAACTCCCCAACCAGCTCGGCAGCAATCCGTGCCCAGGGCAATCCGTGCCCAGGAACTCCAGCTCGGCCTCAGCTGCAAGCCATCCAGCTTCGTCGGGGCTGGCAGCAGTTCCGGTTCTGGTGAAGGGAGCAGCTCGCAGGTTATTTCTTTGAATCCTACGGTTTAGATTCACTTATACTACTTCAACATCCCATAAGTAGTATGGTGGTATTTGAGGGTAGTATATGGATGATAGGGGTACAGTTGGCAAGAAAAATAGTGTCATCTTAGAGGGGTCTAATTCAATCATCGTGTTCGATGGAATCACGAGAACGATCGTGCATCATGCGTAGGGGGACGAGCAATCAAAACTTAGACTACACCATGAGTTCGTGCTCCTTGCATGCCATATCTGCAGGCGATCATCTCCACCGCCGCCGCCGCCCCAAAGTGTGCCTCGGTCGAGACTCGTTGTCTTTGTATGCCACGTCCGTAGGGGATCTCCACCGCCGCCGCACCGAAGGGCACGACTGTATCGAGATAGATATTGCTACAACCTCTCCAACCCACATCGAATCGACGATTCGACGGCGTCCGGCGACCGCGTGTGGCCTCGCTGATGCACATCACGTTGCCCATTTAATCCCGTTTTATCTGGATCAGTTGTTTGAGATAAATCCACCTTTGAGGATCCAGTTCCATCGATCGCAACATTTGTGATAGCAGTTTGACCGAATCATTTAAGATCAATTGAAATTATGGTTGCATTAGAATTGTTCGAGTTCATAAAGCGGAGAGAACGCATGATTTGTGATTTATGCGTGCACACACACACGTATAAGCCTCTTGATTGTGGAATTATTCTTTGTTAATTACTAGCCGCCGGTCTCATTAGAGATGATCACAGCTGCATGTGTTTCTGTGTTCATCCTTGCACCAATTTGGCATGACGACATCGCGGCGGTGATGGCCTCCCCGCCGAGGCTTGCCACCAACCAACGATTAAGCCCATGAAATTGGATTGGCATTGCTGACAACGAGTACGCGGGAATCCGGCTGCAGATGTCGTGGACGCCGCGACGGCGGAGCGGATGGCGGAGAGGAGGGCCGGGCCGAGGCGGTGCTCGCCGGCGCCGGTGAGGGTGATGAGATGGACGCGGCCGCGCCTCTCCACGGTGCACAAATCTCCAGTGGCCATGCCTCGCGTTGACTAGTGAGCGAGCGAGGTGAGTTGAGGTTATGTTTTCAGCAAAACTGCAAGCTGTGCTTGGTGATTTACAAGCTTCGTACCAATCACTCCAAGAAGTAATTAGGCCAGGTGAAATCACTTGGGTACATCAGGCAATATAATGCAACTCAGGTGCTGAGATGCAAGCAAGCAGTTCGTTTGCTTCACGGGTTTATTTTGCTGATTGTCGATAAATTTTTTTTGTTTGACTCAAAACAAAGGTCCAGTTCAACTACTGGAACCTTTAAATTGAGTCATAGAAGAATGACGAACGCTCGTGATCCCACGTTCTGCGTCCTTTCTTTCACACAGCATCTGGGGTTGCGATTGATTAACGACTACCTCCGGCTTTAAATTACTGATGACGCCCGGACATCAAGCTAATGCCAAATTTGACCTACCGTTGTTATCCAGACGACAACAAATAAAATACGGATGGAGTAAGTGGGCAGCTGTTTAACCATGTGTGGATGAGAAGTGCAACGCATGGCGCGCCGGAAATCTTCTCGATTTGAGAACCTTTACGGTGCACCTAAATGAATGTGGGCTGTTTATTTCTTTGAATCCTACGGTTTAGATTCACTTATACTACTTCAACATCCCATAAGTAGTATGGTGGTATTTGAGGGTAGTATATGGATGATAGGGGTACAGTTGGCAAGAAAAATAGTGTCATCTTAGAGGGGTCTAATTCAATCATCGTGTTCGATGGAATCACGAGAACGATCGTGCATCATGCGTAGGGGGACGAGCAATCAAAACTTAGACTACACCATGAGTTCGTGCTCCTTGCATGCCATATCTGCAGGCGATCATCTCCACCGCCGCCGCCGCCCCAAAGTGTGCCTCGGTCGAGACTCGTTGTCTTTGTATGCCACGTCCGTAGGGGATCTCCACCGCCGCCGCACCGAAGGGCACGACTGTATCGAGATAGATATTGCTACAACCTCTCCAACCCACATCGAATCGACGATTCGACGGCGTCCGGCGACCGCGTGTGGCCTCGCTGATGCACATCACGTTGCCCATTTAATCCCGTTTTATCTGGATCAGTTGTTTGAGATAAATCCACCTTTGAGGATCCAGTTCCATCGATCGCAACATTTGTGATAGCAGTTTGACCGAATCATTTAAGATCAATTGAAATTATGGTTGCATTAGAATTGTTTATATCAGTGGTTAGTTTGGGATAATAAAGCTCTCACACCACCGGTGTAGAAAAGGTGAGCTTATTGGGGACAAGAATTGGTCCCCTTCTACACTGTGTTGCGACATCTGTGTATTTGTATCATTTCAAATTTTTCACTTTTTTTAAGGTTACAAATTTTCAAGGGAGGTTCAATGTTCTGTTACCATATCTTATTCAGCAAGCTATGCTCATGCCAACGCAGGTAACGTGGCATTTCGTTTATTGAAAAGTCCACATTTGGCCCACAACCATTACAAATGCTCTCCTTCAAAAAATTATTTTTAAGGTCGTTAGGAAAATAAATAAATGGCTAGTATTAAAATAATTATCCAAATAATTATTTTTGTGTCAGGATTATCTTTTCATGTTAGTTGGTGGGAGCTGAATTTTTTGTCTTTGAAATGAAACAAATTCAGCCGTGATGGCATTATGCAACTGTGTTATTGAATTCATTTAAATCATAGTGTCGTTTATAATTAATACAACTAAATCTGATTCGATATGGATATAAATTTTTAGTACTAATTAAAAATTTTATAATTTTTGTTAATAATTTCAAGTTGTGTTTCAGAATTAGTGGGCTAGATTCTTAAAATGTGGGCTAGAATTATTGGCAGAAAGTTAATTTTCCCACCTCACTGTGGTTTCTGTAGAGGGAAATTTTTGGCTATAAAGAATTGATAAATTGTTGGCAAATATTTATTTGCAGATCTCTTCAAATTATGGTAGAGAATTAATTTTCCCATATCCCTGTGTTTTTTTAGAGGCGGGCTCTTGGAAGAAAAATAGGCATAAACATTGTTCATCAAAATCATGTATTGCCGTGCACCCGATGTTGGATCAACGGCAGACAGCAACTGAACATAATTTGGCGGAAGGAACCATGTCACTTGAAGTCCTGGTAACTATATGGAAAGAGGGAAACAACTGTTGTAAAATTTTTATTGGGCCAGGCCCACCTTCTAGAAGAAGGAGTCCTGGCCCATGTGGGCGACTTTATCGAATTCGGGCCCAACACGAAGTTAGGGTTCCACCTTTATATATAGTTGAGGAGACCTCCCTGTGTACAGACAATACAGAATTTCGCAATAAAAAATTTTGTCTCCTCAATTCCAATTTTACTTTCTGTTATCTGTTGTGTTCTACGTGCCGTCTCTACGCCGATAACTTAACACGTTATCAGCACGCTCTAATCGAGGATTAGGCCCAGAAGATCGGTGTTTTACGGTATGTTTTGCACTAGCATTTGATTTTTGCTATCTTGACTCATTGCAGCCAAGATCTGTCCAGAAATTGAATCGCCATGACGAACTCGACACGCTGCTGTCAAGATCCAAGAAACAGACCAAATCCGAGGGCCAGCTAATGCCGCCCGAAGACGACTGGATCTATCGTCGAAACGGAAATTCGTCATCGAGCATATTGTTTGCAATGCAGAGGGCCATTGTGCCCCGAGCAACGCAACCCGGGGCCAAGGCCCTCGGGCTAGCGCACAACTCGCATTGGGTTTTTTCTTGCCCCGTGAAATCTGCGCTGGAATACCGCGCACAGATCGGATCCTGCACGTTACCTAGTGCAGATCTAGATCTAGATCGAAATCTGTCACGTTACCTAGTGCAGATCCAGATCGAAAAGGGGAAAAAGGTTCGTACCCTAACCCTACCCGGCATAAGTCCGGTTAAGATCAGAAGCAGCCGAAGAAAAAAAAAGAAAGGGGAAAAAGGTAAACCCTAACCCTAATTCATCCGGCGAATAAAGATCTACATGCAAACAGAAGACAAAAGGGAACACGGGTTCTACCCTAACCCTAATTCGTCGCCGAGTTCGAGATCCATGCAAACAGAAGGCAGAGGGCATCGGGTTCCATACCCTAACCCTAGATGCAAAAGCAAAAGAAAGAACGATGTCCGGCACGATGTCCGGTACAGTCAGGCGCAAGTCGCCGAGTTCATCAAGATTTGAAGCAACAGAAGAACAACAGAAGCAGACACCGGATCCTGAACCAGGCCGTCCGGCCCGGCCTTCGGGCCGCGCGACCCCGGCCCAGCCCGACCACCCGAGCTGAGCGCGGGTTGAGGCACCCGGCCACCGCGCCATGGTGGGAGCTGCGAGCTCGTACCACCACGCGCTGGGCCCCGCGCCGACCGTGCCGCGCGACATCCTCCCCTGGCCGGCGAGCAGCCATGCTGCCGCGCCGCCTCAGCCCGGCGCTGCCTTGAGCTGCGCGCCCAGGCCGCCGCTACGCGAGGCCACCGGGCGAGCCGCGAGCTCCGGTCAGCAAGAGCCGCCATGGCTTCCACCATGTCCCGAGACCTATCGCCGGATCTAGAAGAAAGAACGGAGTGGCGGCGGCTCTGTAGGAAGCAAGTGAGGAGCGACTGAAGTGAACTAGGGTTTCGGCCCAATTTTATTCGACGCACTTTTTACACAAAAGTCCTCGTGTGTTCGGGAATCTACAAACAAGTCCTTGTGCTGTTCTAAAAATCCCAGAATGTACAGCAAGGTCCTCCGAATATCGCGAAATCACTCGCGCGTTTCAGAAGTTCCCGAAAATTATGAAGAAGCCCTCTGGATATCAAAAATTACGAGATTTTACTCAGAAATTATGAATACGTCCTCCGGCATTACTGAATATTTTGAAAATATCCTCAGAACATCTGGAAATTACCAGAATATCCCTGGAGTATCTGAATATTACGAGAAAATCCTTGTTAATTACGAAAATTGACTTGGATACTCAGAAAATTGTGTTATTTTTGTATATAACACCCCAGATTTTGGTGATTTTTATAAAAACACCAATTATATAACTTAAACACGCAGTTTTTGTTATACTTATGCTCCCTATAACTTGGATACATGAAGTAATCCTTGCACCATGATATCTTGCAGATGTCTGACCTCGTCAAGAGAGAATTTGAAGTGTTGACCCCTCATGGAAGCAACTATCTGTCATGG
>LAPY01003074.1:17771-38061 GCA_000970635.1 Eragrostis tef | reverse complement strand
CGCTTTGTCGAGCTGCCGAGCGGCAGCGTGACCAAGTCCATGGATGGGCAGAGCGTGCAGGGCAGGTACCGCCGCTTGGGGATCAGCGAGGGAAAGCTGCGCTACTTTGAGGTGTCCAGGAAGGATCCTTTCTTTCTCAGCTCGTTTTCCCTTGACAAGGGGGGCAGCAGCTGGACACAGGAGCATCATGTTGCGCTTAACCGGTGCTGGAAGAATCATGGCAAGTCATCTGAGGAGGACACCCACAGATTAGTACTGTTGACCCACTGAACGCAAGCGCCATACATATCACAATTGGGAATGGCGGCATTGCTCTGTCCATAGACCTGGACAAGGAGAAGCTGTTTTGGGGAGGTGACGGTGCAGGCCTGGCATTGCTTTTCTCTGGTTTCCTTCCATGCGTTCTCCCGCCAGGGCTTGAGGCTACCCGGATCCCTTCTGCAGGTGACTAAATTTCAAACTTATTGTCATCTATACGCATTTTGCTTGCACATTGTAATTAAGATTTATACTTTCCTTTGTAATGACTTCATATTGTTGGAGTCTTGCTCATGGTTCCTTGGATTGTCTGTTTTATGACCAACCCTGATAATAATTGTTTACTAGCTTCTCAAAGTGAGTTTTTCCATGGTCCTTTGGAGTTTGTACAAATTATTCCATGGATTTGTATGTGCTCCTACCCCAACTTGCTTGGGATCAAAAGGCTTTGCTGTTGTTGATGACGTGTCTTACTGTCTCATTCATGTGTGACGAATAGGTGCCAGAAAACTAAAAATAAATAACCCGGTACCTATTAGTACCTCCGAAGGGAAGTACAAAATTCTCTTCTTATTATATAGGGTGAAGTTTATCATTTGTAATATTGGAATTAAGGTAGGCATGTTAAACTACACATAGCAGTAGCAGCAGCCTGATTTTTGGGGACAATAATAATGATTGTATCTAATTTTTGCTTAGATTTATCCTTCATGTATCAACCCCTGGGTTTTATCTAAGATTTATACATTTAATTTCCTTTTTCATCTTGTTCTGTCTTCAGAAATGTAGTATTATCAAATTGCCGCTATGCTTTCTGTTTAATAATCTCATTACCCATCGATTATTATCAGTGTTATCATGAGCACGTATTTGTTGTAGAAACATTGTATTTCTATAGTAATCAGTATGCTCATGTTCATCTTATGATTGAATTCTCGTTAAAGAAATGTTTATGTTTGGCGATTCAACTATTATATGTGGTAGGGGGCATGTACTTCTATTGTTGTCAGTAGTGTAACTGTTCAAGTCCTATTTCTGATTGAATGAATTCTTTTCAGCAACTACGCCAATGCCAAAAGCAAACTATATCATATACTAGTCTATAATAATTGAACTGCTATTGTTTACTTGAACTGCTATTGTTTGCAGTAAAACACACTAAAATATCGCTGTTGTGTTCTTACTCTTGATTTTGCATCAGCTTTGCAGATTATGGTTGTTACCAGGCTCAACTTATTTACCAATGAAATGTACCAAATAACCACGCATGAAAGCCTAAAATATTAAAAGTAAAGCTATTGTTTACTGAAAATCTCTTTACTACTTTTGTTTGCAGTAGAACACACTAAAAATATCGCTGTTGTGTTCTTACTCTTGATTTTGCATCAGCTTTGCAGATTATGGTTGTTATTTGAACAACCAGGCTCAACTTATTAACCAATGAAATGTACCAATTAACTACGCATGAAAGCCTAAAGTATGCCTAGTCCTGTCATTATTATTATGGCTTATTGTCTCCTACAATATTAAAAATAGCCAATTAGGAGCATTAGGGAACTAAACTATTTTTTCTCCTCTGTCCTGACAAGTGGTCCTGTACTCCTGTGATCCCATTGTAATATTTGTCCAGAATGAGGAAACTAACCATGCCACGTACATGTATTTTAAAAATTTACTAAGTGATATATGGGGCTATATATTTTATACTTTATATTTGTCCTGTTTGCTTATTTATATTTTATACTGAACCAGTTGACATGATTAAGTGCAATCGACAAGTGCAACCATGGCATATATGTCAGATTTTAAAAGGACCCAACCTGATATCCTATCACCTGCTCGAGACTGTTGCAAAGGGATGAAAAACTACCAATCATGATGAGCCATTTTATACCTTTGTCCTGAAATGAAGCTTACTATATCAAACATTGATCACGGCATAATATTCTGCTAAATGATGACATGGATGAAACATAAGCATGCTGTTTTTCCTGTCAACTTGTGTTTATGCTGAATTTAGTTTATTGTTATAGTTTATATCATTCGCTCTTTTTGTATAGTTATGCAAATATACCCTAATATTTCTTATTTGATTTCCAGGTTTCTCAAAAATCAACTGACAGAAGTGTTTGAGAAATTCGGAAGCTGATGGGTGGTACTTTTAGGAACTTATGTTTTGGGAAACTTTGGAGAAGTTTGGGCTTATTGAGCTTTGCATGTTGTACCTATTTTATCGTATTTTGGCTGAAATCTGGAACAGTCTTTACCTGCTTAGGGACCGTTGCAGTACGGCAGCGGGGTTAAGCATCTGCATCACTGCATGATGTGGTCATTGCAAGGCAATACCCTTATCTTCTATGAAAAAGATTGATGGGTAGTTTTAAATTTCTAAGAATGTTATTGAAGAGTCCCGTATGCTCACTCGTTCGTTGCAGCAAGTGATATCTGTGATACATTTTTTTCAGCCGATCAATTTAGATCAACAATCTCTATGCTTTCCATTGGCGCGTGAGCATTTAACTGCATATTTTGAGTTATAATATAAGCAGTCGCTAGTTAGGTAAGTACATAAAACGTCTAATTCTTATAAAATTAAAATGATTCCTTCTAAGAAACCACACTGAACGTCTAAGGGCCTGTATGTGAACACTAAACAGCAATGTATCACTTCTTTTATTGCGGCAGAATGCCAATTTTGTTCATCTTCCTTTCTTGATGAAAACACTGTAAACTATTTGACAAACCATAGCCGTGCGTTCATTGGAAGTAGTAAACAAACGTGGAGCACCGTACCGTGTTGTATCATAGAAACTGATATAGGAAGAAAAAGAAGGGATTATCCTCTTGTAAAAGAAAATATGTAAAGGCAAGGCAATACCACTCTTTTCTCAGCCCGATCTTCCTCTGCAGCTTCTCCCTTTTGGGGATTTCACGGATGATGCTCACTGATCTCACACGACAGACATACGCACTTTCATCTCACTGAAGACTGCTGCGCAAAACTAGGAACAAAGCTTGAAAACTCTTAGCTCTGCTCATTACGGAAAAACTAGGAGCATCGTATCAGCATTGTTTCAACGCGTATAATCACCAGCCTTCTTTTACATTCCAGCATAATCCGGACTGATCACGCAGCAACCAGGCAGTCGCTTGTTTGTTCAAGAACTTGTCAATGCGCCTCGTCGGACAGAGCAGAGCAGCTTCAACTTCCTCTGCAGCTTGAACCAGATCCAGTCTTGCTCATGAATTGTTCAGTGTACATGTGCCTCCCTGCCTCCCTGATTGAGACCACCAGATCTGTCGCAGTCGCAAACTCCGTACTCCGGCAGCGTCGGCTCGACGTTATCAGATCTAGTACCATCTCCCGATCCTCTGGCAATGGCGAACGACAGGGATTGCCAGTGTTCCTCTTCATCATCGCTTCTCTTTCCTGCTGCAATTCTTCGCCCGCTTCTTTGAATCGTTGGTGGCGGGGGTTGGCACCTGATAGATGTTCATTCACGCCGGCATCAAGATGGCGGGCAAAGTTATACAACAAACGAACTAGCAGAGTATATGCTGTGATCATCATCGCGTAACAGAGGATCCGTAAGGATCCGCAGCCTGGAGACACGCGTGGCATTGCATACATGGTGCAAAAAATTCTTAAACAACAATCGGAATGCCATATGAAACAAACTGCGTAAATTAGAATCAGAGTGCCAAACAAACAGCAATTGAAAAGTGTCAAAGATATGAGACTCGAGTATCCTCAAGCATCACCAAGCCCGAGTACTCCAGTTATGGGTAGTCGGATTGGTCCATTTAGGCCCGGTTGACTCAGTAGACTCGTGATCGATTGGGTCAGTCGGTAACAGTTATTTTCTTGTATTACAAGGCAATTTGTATATAGCCGACTAGGTTTATCTCTAAGTAACTTTGCACCTCCGGATATAAAGCACACTCATAAACATCAACTCAATATACTACATCAGCATAGGACTAGGGTATTTTAGCTCGAACCTGTATAAACTCATCGTCTTGTGTTATCATCGTGTTCTTGGTTCCTTCGCACCCATATAAATAACATCGATTCCCTAAAACCTCGACAGTGGCGCATTTGCGGGAAGATAGAGCGCGAAGAACAAACTCTACATGGACAACTTCAGCCGAGGGGTTGATGACTTGACGAGTCACTCACCACGGGGCAAGTGCTGGAATTCTTGACCGAGTTCGATGGCCACCTTCGATCGGATCAGATCACACTGACAACAAGTCGACGACTCGACATTTCTCGGTTGAACTTTTGTGGCGTTACGGCAGCCCTAGCTCGCTGATCGACCCATGGTGAGTTGGCGACCTACTCTCCGGAGAAGCGAGAAAGATCCACGTCTCGTGTTTCTTCAACCTGGCGTATTTGCATGCAAGGCAAGATAGATCACTTCACGTCTGAGACGGACCAAGGAGCTGCTTGCCGCATTTTGCCAAGCCAAAGCTTCGCCGCCGTCGTAGAATGGAGGCCAGTGCTTAATTCACGTGAAGACATCGGCTCGCCATACCTTTTGCTGTTGATTTCTGATCTGTCGTTTAGCGCCATGGGTGTGACGCCGAATTTTGCCGCGGCAGCTTCTGTGGCACCAAACTTTCGGTGTGGCCAGTGAAGGCCGTGAACCAAGCATACAAAGCTTTCTATCACATCAGATCTCAAGGCCAGACGTTGTTCGTTGCCAACGGCACGAAGATTTGGCGGCTGCTCGTGTTCGTCGATTTGATCTTGCCGTACCAATTCATCAGCGACAAAACTACAATTCTGCATACTCATACATGGCAAGCTAGAGTTTGAGTTAGACACGGAGCCAAGCTTTTCATGAGCTAGGATCCCCTGACGTGGGAACGGTGGACCCGGCCTCACCTCAGGCGATCCGCGCTCGCTTTTCATCAACAAAAACTAAACTGCAAGTCCCGATACGGAGGGCAGTTGTTCACGACTTCAACTCGAGCAGGGAAGATTCTTCCTTGGTTATTTTTTTTCTTTATTTAATTTATTCTTTATCTACTCATCACGTGTACTTCTTGGTTTTGCTTTTGCAAATTACAAATTTACATTGCCTTTCTCTCATGAACACATCTCACACTCAAATTGTAAGTATAATTAAATGAATGGAGACAAACAGCTAATTTCTCGTCCCAGGGTAATCTCTTGGTGCCAATGCGCCCGCACCACAACTATAAATTGACTCCTTACTCTATGTTCATCGTGCATCATAGCATCAGTCTATCCTAACATCATATTTATATGACGCGGCGTTGGTAGCCTACTCGTGTGCCAACGACGCATGCAAAGCCTTTGACAAGATATGGTTGTTCTAGACCGATAGAATTTGTGAAACCTCGTCTATCCTTTCCCTTCCATTAAACTAAAAACAAGATTGTCTCGTCGCTGGTGATAGTCTTCTTCTTCTGAGAGCATCTCCAAAAGTGTCTCTATAAACTCATTTTAAATTAAAATGACAGAATTCAATTGAAAAAATCCATCTTCGACAATCTCGAAATTACCTTAGTTTTTTTTTTCTATCTAGCTAAACTTTCCTTATGTGTAGCTACAAATAGCGAAAAAATTAAATGCCCGTTCTTTCTCTTTTTAACAGAAGAGTCTTTTTCTACTCCTAATTTGTTGGATAGTACTTCTAGCTGAGATGAAAGAGTTGGTGAAGCTCAACCTTCTTAGTTTGAGTTAATCATGTTCATCGTGAATGTAATTCGGCATACGCAAGTCATGTGAAGGAAAGTCTTGTGATGGATATTCTCTCCAGATGTATTTGCTATGGGAGGCATAATGTGTGCACCTCTCTCTTTCACAAGGCTCAACAACCTTATATTCAATCTAGCTATATTTCAGATCTAATTATAAGCTCAAAGACAATTATGTAATTTTTATATCCACTCACATTCACTCTCACTCTCTCGTGACCCACAACAGTTGCCGGTGATTTGTGGATTAATGGAACTGCGTTCCCTTAAAAAAAAAAGGAAAAAAAGAAGTAACTGATCCGTCCCCACTCCCAGAGCCGGCCGAGATCACTTCCCCAAATCCCCTCCCGTTCCTTCCTTCCTCCCTATCGAATCAAATAGAGGTGGCTGCAGGTTCTTTCTCCCTCCCCGTTCCTCTCGCTCGGGGTCGAATTATACGAAGTTATACGACCTCTAGAAAATCCTCCCCCCTTCCTTTTGTAGTTGACATTTAAGCTGGACGTAGTGGTGATTGTTCGATCCGGAAGATTTTATCCCCACTGGGAATGATATGGGGATTGGGAGGGGAATTTTCATCTCTCGGAGGACAGGGGAGGGGTCTCTCTGCTCTGCTGGCGTTAGGTAGGGCGGCGGCCCTACCTCGCCGCTCGGTCCGCCCCAACGGGCATGCTTTTGCCGTGGTTCCTCGTACTTGCTGTTGCCGTGTCCTGTCTAACTCTGCTGTGTGATTAGGTGGTCGTATGTGGCATCTGCTACCCGGTGTCCAACCTCATGTAGCATGTTCGTTCGTTTCTTAGTTCAATCCCGATTTTCATTTCTCCCTTTGTTAGCCTGAAGCAAGCAAAACTTGGGTAACCAGCTTCAGGGTTCTACATTTAGTTTGGATTCAACCTTAGCATGTCCCAGTGTCTTTTGTGTACAGATTCGTTTATGATTGACTTGACCTCTGTCGTATTAGGCCAACCATTATCGTGCTGTCGTATTAGGCCGACCGTTATCGTGCTGTCGTATCAGGTGATTTCAGTTTGTTGATGAAGCCCCTTTATCGTATTGTCGTTATAGGCCGACCTTGTGGTAAATCCCAATGGAATTATCCTAGCGATATATGCAAAATAAAGCGAATTATTCGTGTAATTGATTCATCATTCATGTGTATGTCTAGGATCGGATACATTGCTTCATATCATGATTTCTGATGAATATTTTACCAACAATATCTTGTCCACAAATAGAAACTATAGACTTAGTTTCACATCTTCATTGTATACCAAATTGAAATTGCCTGATTTTGGATAGTGCCTCCAATTTTGGATTCGAGTGTGACGTTGTCCAATGTTTGAACAGAAGTAAATGGATGAGACTGTCCCTACCTTGGTTACTGGCCAAGCTTCAACCAATTGTGTGACCGACCAGATTACAAATGTGTACATATGGGACATGGATGAGACTCTTATTTTACTCAAGTCACTTCTTGATGGTTCGTATGCTGGGTCTTTTGATGGCCTGAAGGACCGTGATAAAAGTATTGAAATAGGGAAGCGGTGGGAGAACCTCATTCTTGAGGTGTGTGATGAACACTTCTTCTATGAGCAGGTCTGTCTACTTCAGCACCTGAATTCATAAATGCTTTATCACCGAATAGTAATAGGTCACTATATTATGAACAGAGTGTATGTATGTTCTGTTGTTTGTAATTCTCTGAACCACGTAGCTACTAAAAGTTCTAAAGATTCTTCTGTTAGCCTGAACAAATAAATATATTCTATTTGTATTTCCTATTCTTCAAACAGAATGTACCACCCTCACCTTTCTTATGAGTATCACGACATCTAGAATAGTTCTAGGGGAAGGAAGGCCATTCCAATTTGTTTTGTTGCTTAAGATTTGAACGTAATCCCAGATATAATTATTTCACTCACCGAGAAAAACTATGCAGAGACACAATTGGAAGATGTGGCATCTAGAGGTGTTGCCGCTTATAGGTTTTGGCATAGCAGACCTTGCACTTTCTTTTTGCACTAAGATGCAGTGTGCTGTTTGTTATGATTCTACCACAGTGCTGCAAATTTGCATCCTTGTGTACAGATTCGTTTATGATTGACTTGACCTCTGTCGTATTAGGCCAACCATTATCGTGCTGTCGTATTAGGCCGACCGTTATCGTGCTGTCGTATCAGGTGATTTCAGTTTGTTGATGAAGCCCCTTTATCGTATTGTCGTTATAGGCCGACCTTGTGGTAAATCCCAATGGAATTATCCTAGCGATATATGCAAAATAAAGCGAATTATTCGTGTAATTGATTCATCATTCATGTGTATCTCTTGGATCGGATACATTGCTTCATATCATGATTTCTGATGAATGTTTTACCGACAATACCTTGTCCACAAATAGGAACTATAGACTTAGTTTCACATCTTCACGGTATACCAAATTGAAATTGCCTGATTTTGGATAGTGCCTCCAATTTTGGATTCGAGTGTGACGTTGTCCAATGTTTGAACAGAAGTAAATGGATGAGACTGTCCCTACCTTGGTTACTGGCCAAGCTTCAACCAATTGTGTGACCGACCAGATTACAAATGTGTACATATGGGACATGGATGAGACTCTTATTTTACTCAAGTCACTTCTTGATGGTTCGTATGCTGGGTCTTTTGATGGCCTGAAGGACCGTGATAAAAGTATTGAAATAGGGAAGCGGTGGGAGAACCTCATTCTTGAGGTGTGTGATGAACACTTCTTCTATGAGCAGGTCTGTCTACTTCAGCACCTGAATTCATAAATGCTTTATCACCGAATAGTAATAGGTCACTATATTATGAACAGAGTGTATGTATGTTCTGTTGTTTGTAATTCTCTGAACCACGTAGCTACTAAAAGTTCTAAAGATTCTTCTGTTAGCCTGAACAAATAAATATATTCTATTTGTATTTCCTATTCTTCAAACAGAATGTACCACCCTCACCTTTCTTATGAGTATCACGACATCTAGAATAGTTCTAGGGGAAGGAAGGCCATTCCAATTTGTTTTGTTGCTTAAGATTTGAACGTAATCCCAGATATAATTATTTCACTCACCGAGAAAAACTATGCAGAGACACAATTGGAAGATGTGGCATCTAGAGGTGTTGCCGCTTATAGGTTTTGGCATAGCAGACCTTGCACTTTCTTTTTGCACTAAGATGCAGTGTGCTGTTTGTTATGATTCTACCACAGTGCTGCAAATTTGCATCCCGATCCTAAGTAAGCCTGTAAATGAGCCGAGCTCGAGTGAGCTTGGGCACCTCAAGCTTGATGGATGCTCGAGCCGAGCCTGAGATTTGCTCGAGCCTATAGGCGAGCTCAAACTCAGCTCGATCGAAGCTCGAGAGCTTGGCAGGCTCGCTAATGGAGCAATTCCATCAGTGCTCCATGGAAGAGGATGCGAGCTCGAATCCTCATCTCGATTCGGCAGCTGAGCCTCGCGGAAATGCCCGTGCATTCCCACCTTGGTCTGGTGATCTGTGCGTGCTCTCGTGAGTCCATCCGGTGACACGGACAGGACGGGAGAAGCTCTTCTCTCTCTGCCACATACTCTTCATGGAAGAGGCCAGCGCCAGATGGTGAGACAGACAGGCTTCTTTCTTGCTGGCCTGCAGGAGCCAGCAGCGGGTGGAGAGCAGGAGGATCTGCGGCAACCAGGTAGAGCAGAACATGCAAATGTGCTGGCGGCGGTGTCGGCATCAGGAGGGCGGAGGCTCGGTGACTGTGGCGTGCGATTGGGTGCAACAGAAACAGCTGTAAGAGGATTCACGAGAGCTGGCTTCATTTATTGGGCCAAAATATAAAGTGGTCTGGCTTGATTTGTTGGGCCACCAGGGATGAAACAGCACACACGAGTCCAACCAAGCTATTCGAGCTCGGCTCATCGAAGCTTGCGAGCCCAGGACTAAGCTTGAGCTTGGCTAGTTTTCCAATCGAGCCGAGTTCGAATCGAGCCTAGCATGAGCCGAGTTCAAGCAGCTCGTCGAGCCCGAGCTTCTTTTTTACAGCCTTAATCCTAAGTAATCTTTTTCTCCCATTGTTTCTTTCTGGCTGGCTTGCAGGAGCCAGCAGCGGGTGGAGAGCAGGAGGATCTGCGGCAACCGCGTAGAGCAGAAAATGCGCTGGCGGCGGTGTGGGCATCAGGAGGGCGGAGGCTCGGTGACCGTGGCGTGCAATTGGGTGAAACAGCAACAGCTGTAAGAGGATTCACGAGAGCTGGTTTCATTTATTGTTCCAAAATATAAAGTGGGCTGGCTTGATTTGTTGGGCCGCCAGGAATGAAACAGCACACACGAGCCCAACCAAGCTATTCGAGCTCCGCTCATCGAAGCTCGCAAGCCCAGGACTAAGCTCCAGCTTGGCTCGTTTTCCAATCGAGCCTAGCACGAGCCGAGTTCAAGCAGCTCGTCAAGCCCGAGCTTTTTTACAGCCTTAATCCTAAGTAATCTTTTTCTCCCATTAGATTTGAGATTGTATACAAGCTCACCAGTATGCCATGTTGTAGATTCTTGAAATTGAAATGCCCGTGATGATATCCTGTTTACTAGGGTTGCTAGTTTCATAGGTGAAAATTTTCTTGCATCATTTGTTTTTCTTGCCTCCTCAATTGGTGCTTTGTTTTTCCTTCATTATTCTGGCTATTAGCCGCCTTTTTAGACATGCATTATGCTCATCTTTTCCAGCAAATCTGATTTTTTTTTTGCACCAATGCAGATTGAGAATTACAATGAACCATTTCTCAACTCTTTGAATGAGTATGATGATGGGAAAGACTTGACTTCATATGATTTTGAGGCAGACTGTTTTAGTTCACCTTATGATGATGTGAACAAAAGGAAACTTGCTTACAGACATCGTGCTATTGGAGAAAAATATGCAAAGGTGCCACAAGATTTACCTCTATATCTCTTTAAGGTTTTCTTTTGTATGATGATTCCACTTTGTATCTTTGTTTATTTTTAACACTTGTGGTGTCGCTGTTGTTGCATTCCTATTTGATATGGAAAATATATGACAGCTAGGGATTTTTATTATTGTACCAAATAAGCTTCTAAATATGGCAAGGTTCGGTGCCAGAATCACTCTTATAGCAAACTGAAGTCTCACGTGTTTATTTCACAGAAACTAGATGGGAACACGTGTGGTAGTCATCTCTCTTGTCTGGACAGTTGTTTTACTAATATGTCTGCATATTCTAAAGTAGATGCCACACCATAATTCATAGTTTGGAGTGTAATTTTGTATCAGGAAACAAGGGGTAGAGGTGCCCTGAATCGCAACTGATACCATTGCCCCTGAAATTTGAGATTGAAGCTTCTGTTTGCCCTTGTTTCCTCACTCTGTTAGGTATTGTTGATTTTTTGAATTAAAAAATAGAGAAAAATGCTGGATAAATGAAGCTTGGCCTGGAAAAGACTAATATGTCCTTTGCTCTATCCCCCGATCCTCGTCACCTCCCACCTCTTGCGCGGCATCCCTGCCGATCTCCTCTCACACTGCGGCGCCTCAGATCCGCACCCGTGCTTGCCGCCGCCCGTGGCCTCCCGGTCCCGAGCTCCACGAGCCATGCTGCACAGCTTCCTCCGCGTCATGCCACTGCCTGCGCCCCAGCCGCGGGCCCTGATGCGTTGCGAGCGAGCAGGCGGAGGGCGAGCGGCTAGGCAGACAGAGCGAGCAGCCAACGCAGCGAGGACGGCCTACTCGGTGGATTCCTTGCTTGGTGGTGCGCGTGGTGACTGGATTTGGTGAGTGACCATCACTGTGATGGGGTCGGGGCAGTCAAGTCTGCTTGGCAGTTGATTTAAGCATGAGGTCACCGCGCCCGCGTCGTGCTCTGCCGCGACGGCTCCGCGGTGCTGGCCGAGGCCATCCGCGGGCGTCACTGCGACACCAGAAGTTTGTGTGCTGTATATGTTCAATCAAATGCCTGCTTGAGTTCAGATGTCCTGTTTCCGTTCAATATCTTCTTGCAATTTTCTGGGAAGGGCACAATGGTCCTTTGTTATGTCAAACTCATATAGTTCACACCGTTAACTCACCATCCAAAATAGGGGCACTCAGACAACTCTAATTTAAAAAAGAGGGGCAACCGTGCCAAGTGAACAATAGCGAGGGCAAATTGACCATTTGGAACCAAAACAGGGGCAACCACGCAAATGACCCGAAAAAAAAAACTGTCCATCTGGTGGATTGTAGTATTACTGTATTAGGCACCTCAACTTATATTTGGTTCCCAGAACAAATGAAGGGTTGCAGTACTCACAGGGACATCTTGCGTCATTGAAGACTCCTCTGTAAAGAGGTTTGGATCTTAGCAAATGTTTTTTAGTAATGGTAAGTAAATAGGTTCCGGAAGTTCCGTACTTGAATGTTTACAGAGCAACATTATTATTAGATTTTTATTGCGATGAACATTTTTATTAGATAATCACCTTTCAGTTGTCTTTGTATTGTTTTTATCTAGACCCTTTTTTTATTGCAACAATTAAACTTCCAGTACTTTCATCAATGAGGATATTTCTGATCGCTTAACTGGGGCTGTTTGGCGATTTCAGGGTTTGGAAAAAATTCTGGACCAACACATGGTCAAAGTATGGAATGATCTGTATGGCTTGACTGATCAATATACTGATGGCTGGCTTTCTTCTGGTATTCTTATTTGTGCCTAGTATTTTTTCTGGTTGAGCATTCTTAGTACTACGAAGATTACACTGATTTCTGCTTACAGTTAATGGAGAAGATATTAGAACTTCGAACTTTCTGTTTGTCGATGATATTATACTAGGACTTTCGGCCGAAAATGATCTGTTAAGGTGTAAGCCCCTTTTTCTCACTAATCAAAAGACTGTTCTAGACATGAACTATAAACTTACTCACTAATCACTGAAGTTTGTGGATTAGTATACGCACCTCAATCCATGTGTAGAAACAAAAAGTGATGGAACACGGAAGACTATACATGTACCTTAATTAATGTTAAGACTTAGTCATGCCCGGCAGCCTCCTTTCCGAATCCTCATTATCTTTTTTCCAGAAACTGTTTGATGACAAGGGTTGGCCTATATATGTAAACCTTTGGTTCAATAGTTGATTCATTTTTTAATTTCCCAGATACTCATATTCAATTAATTTCTAATTTAGTTCAATCTTTCATTTCTACTGTTAGTTACTTGAACATGATTCCGCTATTATGCAGCTCATAAGCTGTTGGAAGAAGCAATAGGCAAATCATCTGCGTCGCCTAATGCCTACTCTTCAAGCATCAATTGCATAGTTACATCAGGGTCACTGATTCCTAGTCTTGCAAAATGTTTGCTCTATCGTCTGGATGATGTGGTCTCGTCTGAGAATGGTATGCATCCTCTTACGGAACATCTCTTTGAGCACTTCATGTTTATATGCGAGCCATGAATGTCTTGGATGTATTGGGCTAATATGAATTAGTGATCTAGGCTCTCCATGCCTCATAGATTATTCTACATGATAGCTGTCGTTACTAATCCGGTACAAATGAGGTTAGATGTGAACAAATACATCATGGTGGTAGCACATGGCTTTTGTTTTGCAGTTTACAGCTCATGGGAGGTGCGCAAGTTACAGTGCTTCAAGTGGATCAAAGAACGGTTCGGATGGGCCAAATGTCCCAGTGCAGCACAGGTCATGAAATGGCCATTTATCAAGATTGAGTTCCGACCCGACGGCCCTCACAGATTCCCTGGCCTAGACATGCCGACAATCCAGAACTACATCGATGTCATATATGAGTCAACAGGCAAAGATGGTTGACCAGTCCGGTTTCTCTTCCTCCATCCAATTTAAGGAAACTGTAAACCAACATCATGTTATGTTGGTTCCGGTTTCTCTTCCTCCAACATCCAATTTAAGGAAACTGTATGCAAAGAGATGTGATGGGAAGCATGTCATCGTCTTGACCGTGGAGAATTAGGAGGATTGCATGTTACAGAATCGGGTCTTTGTTGCCGCTGTAGTCTGATTCTGGCAATTGTCTCTATTGCCGGTGGCTTAGATTGGCATTTCAAATCTGTACATGCGTCTTGTTGAATGTTTTTTAAACATGCTATATATATATATATATATGAAAAAGGAAAAGAAAATAGAAGGCACATGCTGTGTATGGTATTAAGTAGTACGAGACAACATGTTTGTCGCTTGGGAATGGAGGAGGTCCATGCGTATCCATTTTGCTCATCCCCTGTCAATATCCAGGTCGAGAAGACACGGGACATGCAGTAACCCTACACAGCACTTGCTTCAGTCTTAATGACTATTTCACCATCAATTTACGAGATGACTAGTTGGATCTCTTTTTATTCCTTTCGAAGCTTAGCTTGAATCTAGTTTTGCTCCTACTGCTCTGCCAAAATTCAGTGTCCGAAGTAAGAGAGGGATGGTCACAACGAGGCAATAGATCAGTAGAGTTTAACTTGGAAAATGAAGTTGATGGGCCAGGAAGTGAGTGGATTGTATAGCCCATGGCTATTTCCGGCTCTCCAGGCCCAAGGACCAGAGCGTTTTGGCGGGAAAAAGTGATGCGGATCATTAAGGTGGTGGAATAGCTACTAGCTAGAACCTGATCGTTTTTTTTTAAAGAAGGACCAGCACCTGATCGTCCATTTCCTACTTTCTCTGAGCAAAGCAAACTTTTAACTTTCCTAATTATAAAAAAAAACTTTTAACTTTCCCTTCCAATCTCCCTGCAGTTCATCATGGAGGAAGACTGCAGAGAAGTCACCGATCTGATAATCTAGAATCCAGACCCCGGCAGCAGTCAACAGCTCGGCAGAAGTGAACAGTGCCGCTTTGCTTTTCCCCCTAAACCCTAGTACTCGATGCCTGCAAAGCCATCCGAGCAGCGCGCACCGAGTCCATGCACCCCGGGTGTCACAATCCACCATTGCGCGAGACAGAGCGCCCGTGGAACACGCCCACGGATAAACGAACCGCCGCCCTCTGCCATTGTCGTCAGAGCTCCCTGAACCGAGCTCTCCTGAACCAAGCCACCCTCCCTCGACTTCTCTCCGATCGGCACCGCCGCTCTCGCTCTCTCTTTCCCTCCCTCCCCCCCGCCGTCGCTTCCTACCACTGCGCCGCCGCGTGTGGTCTCATCCGCCGCGCTTCCTCTACCGCGGCTTCGCATCCACGCTCATCTGAGATGCCGCTCTGGGGCCTCCGTGGCCTCTCCGGCGCCGCCTCCGGCCGCCTCCGCCGCGGCCTCTGCACGGCCTCGTCGCGCCCGCCGTGGGCTATGATCTACCACGTCATTGCTTCCAGATCCGGGTCAACGCTGCGCGCGTCATTCAAACTCTCCGAGCCCCCATGCGCCTCCCACATCCTCGTCCCCGACCACCTCGTCGACACCCGGCCGCGCCCCGACCACCCAGACGGCGACGCCGAGCTCCAACTCAGCGGCGGCGTCAGCGCCGCGAGCGGCGACGGCCTCCTCCTCCTCGAATTCATGCGCGGCCGCGCCACGGCTCCCGTCCTCGGCGAGCACGGCACCGCTCAGGCACGCCGGCTGATGGGCTTCGACTTGGACCGCGAGAGGACGCGATTCGTCTGCAACCCCCTCAGCGGCCAACTGTTCCGCGTCCCTGACATCGACGGCGCCAGCAAGACCTCGGCCTACCAGGCTCTCGGCATCCTCACCCAATCTCGACGCCCGAACGCGCCGCCGGACAGGTACGCTGTCGCTTGGCTTGGCGAGGACCACGACGGGGAGGAGCGGTGCTTCGCCATGCGGCGGTTTCTCTCGCAGACAGGGGAGTGGGACAAGCTGGTGGGTTTGCCGTCCCCGCTCCCGCTCGCGCGGAAGATGTGCATCGACCACGAGGCGGTGGCGTTCGCCGGGCGGCTGTGGTGGGTCGACGTGAGCTGGGGTGCGGTTTCCGTCGACCCGTTCAGTGACCGGCCGGACCTCCGCTTTGTCGAGCTGCCGAAGGACAGTGTGGTGGAGCCGGTGGAAGGGCTGCGGATGCTGGGAAGGTACCGCCGAGTGGGGGTCGGCGAGGGAAGACTGCGCTATGCAGAGGTTTCCCAAGAGGAGCCTTTCATGCTCAGCTCGTTTGTCCTTGACAATGATGGCAGCTGTTGGACGCTGGAGCACCGGTTGCAGCTTACCCGACTCTGGGCACATGGAAGCGACCTGCGTGAGGAGGACAAGCCCCGGATTGGCGTCATTGACCCATTGAACGCAAGTGTCATGCATCTCACTCTTGGCGACCATGCGTTCTCCGTCGACATGGAAAGGCAGACGGTTCTTGGGTGTTGCATTATTGATGAAAGCGCAGACACATCGTTGCAGTATTCTTCCGGGTTCCTAACACAATGTGTGCTCCCGCCGTGGCTCGTATCAAGCCACATCCCAGGTGATCATTTATCTTTGACATATGTAGAGTTAGAATTGTTGGATCCTTACTTTCCTTTCACATGTTCTTTGATACTGGTGGTTCCTTTTTGGGTTAATTGCAAATTCCACCCCATAAGTTGCCTCTAGTTTGATATTCCACCCCATAAGTCGGTTTGTTGCAAAAACCACCCCACCCCACCCCAGTTTTGTTGCAAAAACCACCCCAGTTCCATGCACTCTCTCAAATAGGCTCAAAAATGCCACAAAAATGCAAGTTTAGCTCCTAGCTCGAGTCTCGCACATGTGTACGGTAACGGTGGGACCGTTGAGCAGTTGAATTTGCTACGCTCAGCTACAGTTGTAGACGTTTAAAACACAAATTAAGCAGTGAATTTTAGTGCGATAGGTCAACAACAGTATAAGATACGGCCAAATTTTAAAACGCAGCTCATGCTAAATTAATCGACTCATGTATTCAAGCGTCAACGGTAAAATTTTGAGCCTATTTGAGAGAGTACATGAAAACCGGGGTGCTTTTTGCAACAAAACTGGGGTGGGGTGGGGTGATTTTTGCAACAAATGGACTTATGGGGTGGAATATCAAACTGGAAGCAACTTATGGGGTGGAATTTGCAATTAAGCCTTCCTTTTTATATAGCATGATTGTTACTATTTTCCTAATACTGCTGGTTCCCCTTTTTTGTTCATAAGTATGCCAAATAACGGAGTTAGGTTATTCGGTAAAATATTTCTCTAACCTATTTTGTGAAATTTCTTTTGCTCCAATATAACCGCTTGCGAGTGATTATTCTTCCTATCTAACTTTTGATTACATTCATCAGTGTTGTATCAATACCTTGATTGTGTATCAGATTCCCACGCCTAGTTTCCGTCTTTAACTAGTTTAGTCTTCTTATCAATTCTTATATATGCAATACATTATTCTTATCTGTGTTATACTATTTCGATATATGGATTTCTTCATAGGTTTGATTGATTATTACCTGTGTAACTATGAACAAAGTTTCATCATGGTAGTGTTATGCTCATGTTCAATGCCTTAGTTTCCTTTCGGAGTTCGACTATCATGTGCAATGTAGTACACCCTTTTCCTGTGGTACAATGTGTGATATACGACACATATACTGTCTTCTTGTGGTATAATTGTTCAGGCCGCCTTAGTTTCATTTTGGTGTTCAACTATCATGAGAAACATACACTACTTTCCTGTGGTATAATTGTTACCTCCTGTATATGATTGAAGGAACTCTTTCAAGCGACCAAACCAATGTCAAAGGCAAAACCTTGTCAGACATATTGGTTCGTGCAGACAGGGGCAGGAAGAACTGAGAAGAAGCAATGCATCGTTTGGTACTTTCTTTAGCTAAATTCTTGTTTTAAGTATTTATCTATTTCTTTCTTTCCCATGTTAAAGATACTTAACTTGCATCTTATCACTTTTCACTCCGCATATATGCTGGTCCGATTAATTCGTTTAGACCTTTATACTCCACATCATTGAGATCAGATTACAAAATGGTTACTTTAGTTAAGGTCGCTACTGGAAGAATGGCTGTAATTTTTGGGGAACGTGTGCCCACACCCCAAACGTGGTGGCTAGTGTTTGCGGACGAAGTCAAACGTCAAGTACATAGGGCTAAACTTACAGTCAGAGATAGCATTCTTTCTTGGCTAGATTCCTTGGTCTTGCCTTTTGTTATTAAGTGCCTTCTGCCCTGTTGTTCCTGGATTTCTTTTCTTTTTCTTTCTCCTGGGACTTCCATCCCTTGTTTTGTACAGTTTTATTTGGTTTCCTTTTATGAATAAAATTTACAGCTCCTACTGTTTTCGCCTAAAAAAACAAACAATGGTTGTAATTCAGTGGCCTTCTTTCTTTTCTTTTCTTTTGAAAATGATGAAAGCTATCCTTCTCCCATGTCTGGAATAAACCAGCAAGGCGAGTGGCATGTGCACCACATGTCCTGACCAAAAATGGTCACTACTGCATTTTTTTTAACAGTAAAATCACTACTGCATACACTAGATTTGTATCAGCATTGCAAGTTATTTTTGTCATTCAGATTGCCATGCATACATACTTCAAATCCGGCCAGTAGAGGTAGCAACTCTGAGTTTTCCACTAGTGCACTGTTTGCCATGGTTACCGGGGTTTGGGTTTGTACTCTTGTTCTTCTGTTTGCCAATCTTAAAGAAGTCCAGTGCCCCTGCCAGCCATTTTATGTTAAAAAGGAGTCACCAAGCATCAAATCCTAAAATATGCTTAACCTTACTGTCACATATCATGAGAAATTTTTGCCTAAAATAATCTGAGGTATTAATTATGACTAAGGCTGAGATAAACTTATGTTGTTGTCTATTCGTGAATGTTATCTGGAAAAAACTTGTCGTCTTTTTGCCACCATTGATAGATGGATCGAAATAGTTTGGACAATGCTTCTTAAAAATTGTACACTGTGTTATATGCCACCATTTGCTTATGCTTATGCTGAACCTACTTGTTGCTACTTATACCCAACTAGCAGTCCTTTCTTTGCCACGGTTGTTAGATCGTCCCTAATGTTTACTGTTTGCTTTTCAGGATTCTGAAAATTCACTTGTCAAGGTTTATGATGGATTAGGAGTACTCTTTTTGGGAGGGAGTGCATTGGCTAGTTGATGGTGGTACAATTCCGAGTGTTGGATTTTGCTGGTGCGCATCCTGAACTTCATTTGGAGATGGTAGAAAATTCTTAGGTTAACAGCTTCTTGGACACTTGTTGCTTGACTTGAGACAAGATATATCTTTATGTCATTGTTAAAGGCTTTTGTTCTGCTTTGTTTGGAAGGCATCGCTTTGTCATTGTTATAGTAGACTAGAAGGCCTTTGTTCTGCTTTGTTTGGAAGGCATCGCTCTAGAAGGCCTTTGTTCTGCTTTGCTATGTCAATGCCTATCAGGAATTTATATTCTACAAACTATGGAGTCTTGCTGCTTTAAGACTTGAGTCTTCATCTTGTAGAAATCACAAAGATGAGCTGATTTGATTTAGGCTGTTCGGCAGGCTGCAGCTGCGGCTGCGGCTGCAAAAAAATAACTGCGAACACTGTAGTGACTGCAGAAACACTGTAGCGGCTGCAGAAGAAATAATTAAAACACTGTAGCTGCTGCAAAACAGCCGCTGCAAAGCAGTCAAGCGAACAGGTTCACAAATCCCCATTTCCTTTTCAATATACTCTTATATTTTGTTTCCCCCGAAAAAACATGGCTCGTGTTATTCAAAGCATCGCAGCTGTAAGTGACAGCTCCCATATGTGTGAGCTCGACTGAATTTGGGAAGTGTTGCTGTTGCCTGTCCCTGTCTGTGAAGCTCATGCCTCATGGCCGCTTGTGGCCTCCCAGGCCCAAGGTCCAGAGTCTTCTGGCCGAAAACATGTGACGTCGATCGGCAAGGAGTCAAAGAGCCAATGAGCAGCCGCCAACTAGGCAGTCAAACTTTCAGAAAGGCAGCACACTTTCCTCTCCCTCCAATCCCCTGCTGTCCTACGGCGTTCTCACAGCTGAAATGGAGGAAAGCACGCAACCTCTCTGACGTGTGGGACCCCGTGAGGTCACCACTCCGGTGGAACAGCTTTCCTTCCCCTCCCCGCCAAGCAGCGTGCGCCGAGACTACGTGCACCCGGGATCGCAGACTTGCAATTTCAAAACAGACCCGGTGCACAGGCCGGGTGTTGGGCGCACCGCGTTCACGGAAGGATAGCCCTTCACTTTTGCCACCCATGTCAGGAGCCCGTGATTCCGTGAACCGAGCTCTCCATGGACCAACCAAGGCCCCTCCTTGGCTTCTCCGGTACACTTCCAGTTCCACACCACCACCATTACCTCTCGTACCACTCTGCCGCGCGGCCGTCA
>LAPY01003073.1:46475-57479 GCA_000970635.1 Eragrostis tef | reverse complement strand
TAACCTTGCGACGGCACAGTCGGTGGAGAACAAGTCGGAGGACATGTAGTCCGGCGCGCCGCCCATGACCGGCATGCTTGACGTGACGTTCAGTTTGTTGACGTAATCGGTGCGGTAGGTCTGGCCGAGCATGCCGTGCACGTCGTCGGTGAGGTCGTAGAACTTGAAGCCCAGGTCCAAGTGCGCGAGGCTATCGTCCTCCGTCACGCCGTAGTTGTGGCCACGATGCGGAACACACCCTTGAGCTCCACCACCACGGTGTTCACCTGCGCCGTCCTCGTCACGGACAGCGCCGCCACGGTGGCTCCGACGTGGGCGGGCAGATTTATCACGCCGTCCTCGTCGTTGTCGGAGGTGGGGTCCCACCTGACGGTCTTGACGGCGCCAACGTGGAGACGGTGGTAGGCGAAGAGGATGCCGAGCGACTGGATCCAGGTGAAGTCACGGTTCCTGTCAAGGTTGCGCTATGCCGATGAAGTGGGCGTTGATGTCAAGGTTGGCGTCGGAGACGATGCAAAAGTCCTTGTCTTTCTTGCCGTGAAAGTAGAAGTTGTTGCCGTCTGCGCCGGTGAAGCGAGGGTCGCCGCACGACACGCCGGGGTAAAAGTCACACACTGCATGCAGCATTAATCTTACGTGTTTGCCGATCGATGTTGTTAATAACGTACGATATAATTAATCAATGAATAAGGGATCAAGTAGGTAATAATGATTTTGCATGATGCATGTGGACTAGCTAGACGACGTACGGCAGAATGTCTTGCAGGTTGGGCACATGATGAGGCATTTGTGAGGGCAGCTTCGTGTTGCGTTGGCCTTTTCCCAACAACCCACCCGCCCGGCTAGTCACCACCGACAAGCCTTCTTGTAGCTCTAGTGAACTGGTGGATTGCACGACGACCAACGCCGCCAACAAGCACACCATGGCCTGCAGCATCACTGATGCCGCCATGGATCGATCGATCGTCGTCACGCTAGCAGATGCTCTAGCTAGAGCCCTCGACCTAGCTGCAGGCCCTCCCTGGGATCGATCGATCAGGAGCTCGAATAATTGCTTTTATACAGTGATCGATCGACGATCGATGGAGCTATATATCACAGCCGCATGCAGCTGAACCTTATATGCATGCATGGGAGCAGTTGGCCGGCCTCCACTGGTGGAGGTGTACGTTGACGTTGACATTAGCTAGCTAGCTAGCCTTGAGTCCCGGCCCAGCGATGCAAATGGCTTTACGGCCCTTGTTTGCGCGGTAGAGGGAACAGACGTTATAAGCAACGACCTAATTAAAGGAACTCGATCGGCACTGCTGGTAATGCAGCAATAACGCATTGCTCCTATATTGCTCCGTTACAGCAATAACGCATGCTAAGCTATAGTACGACGTACGTACATTGTTTTCATGCCAACTTGCGCTCTGTCGGCTACCCTCTTCCAATTGATCAAGTCCTACTTGCAGAAGGTCGGCTAGCTAGCTGCCTACTCTCCATTTCATTCCATGAATTGAAGCAAAAGCCATGGCAAAACTGGAGTAGATAATTTAGATGGTCACAGTGCAACTTGGAACTAGTCAGAGGCCGAGAACAAGTAGTGCAGGTTTTCTTTAATTATCTGGCTGCTCCTTGGTCACAAAGCATCATTAAACGGCAGGTCGTCCTTGAAGGGGGGGCCGGTGTTTCGCTGATTCCACTCTTTCTTCCATTGACAAATTTATAAGGCAGTTTCAGAATGCCTTCGTTCATCTCTGCGAGTTAAGCCAGCTGTTGCTGCTCTCTCTGTATGAACAGTGTGCCGACGTAAGATCGACAAAATCGTGCCCCTGTCCTACCATCTGTAATTAAGGTTTGCAAAGGTAGCTCTAAAATATAAGTTCATTATTATTACTATTAGGAAAGGAAGTATTACTAGCAATATAATCTGAGAGAAGTATAGCACACTCTCAGGCGAGCTCCTTTGCCCCGAGTTGAGCTACCAAGCCGGCAAGGGGCCGGCAGTCACGGCTAGCTTCTCTAGAGCTGATGATAGTTTATTTGATAATCAAGCTAGCTATTCCATTAACTGTCTGTCGGCGTAGATATTAACTGTCGGCAAGGCTTTCCCGACTGCTTCTAACCCGACTATTTTGGTTATGTCGACAAAACTTTTGCCTACACTCCAAATGTCGGTAAAGGCACCTTTTGCCGACAGCTGGGTGTGTTGCCAAAGCTTGGTCATGGTGTAGTGCTAGCTAGCTAGCAGTTGAATGCAATACATAATGATAAGTTGATAACTAGCTAGAAATGCACCGTTAACTTGACGCAATACAAGCTGATCCGGGGAACAAAAAAAAAAATCGGATTTTAACTGTATGCATGTTCGCCGGGGGTCGTGCCGTGCACCGGCCGGAACGCCACGTACGTTAATTAGCTCGATCCATAAATTCCTATTACGCCCTTCCGTACTAGTAGCTGCATTTAACAGCGGACGTACGGCCTAAGAATTATATATTCTTGCCCTAATTATCAGAGCAAATCTTATAGTTAAACATGCAACATGTTGACCCACCGCATGAATGAATAACCGATTCATTACATGTTCATCCACTTCTTATCCCTAAATGATCACTGCCGCTCTAATCCGTTGAGCTGCCTCTGAATAATCAGGTGGGAGAAAAATGAAACAGCTAGCCATTGGGTCGCTAGATCTACCCTAGGCAGCTTTAGTTCAGTGTTTAATTACCTGGATTCAGCTTTAGTTCAGTGTGATCATGTTATTGACCTAGCTAGATCAGGAAAATGAAACTTGCATGCCTACTTAGCACGGACGCGATAGTAATAAACTCTTCTCCTACCTACGTACATTTGCATGGGTACGGGTAGGGTGTGGGTGGGCCAAAAGGAGGAAAAAAAAATATTGACAAGACGTAAAGTGAGGAGATCGTGAGTCCTGAATTGGCGAAGCAAAGTCAGTTTCGTAGCATGGTAAGGTTGACAAATTTTGAAGTACGTAGTCGTCACGATATATATGCAAACGAAGTCGGATCGCCACAGTTACGACTTTACTTGAGTGGCACCAATGCAACAACGTCGTGATCAACGTGTCACACAATATACGCTCAATACAACAGCATTATCGACGATCATATATAAAGTGGCAATACAGAAAAACATAGCTGATTATTCATTGGTCAGAATCGGATGACGACTATACGTAGGAATAGAACACAAGAAGTACTAGTAGTTACGATTCGATCGAGTATCACATTTTCTCAAAACGAATAATATATCGACACACTATGTAGATCGAGTATAGAGTTATTATGAATTGATCGAGCTCCATTCTTACCAGCGGCATGCATTTCAAACTTATTTCTGATCTTGCTATGTATTACGAGTGAGGAAGTGAGGTGGTTGCACGCATGGCATGACGTGTTTGTTAGCTAGGAGGCGTAGGAGACGACGGTGGTGGTGGTGGGCTTGCGGTGGCGGTTGTGAATGTGGAACCTGGAGACGGCGCAGTGGGTGGAGAAGAGGCCGGCCCCGGCGGGGAGGATGTATTTGGGCGCGCCGCCCATGATGGGCATCTTTGCGCTGATGTTGAGCCTGTTCACGTAGTCGGGCCTGTAGGTCTGGCCCAGGACGCCGTCGACGTGGGCCGTGAGGGGGGCGTGGAACTTGAAGCCCAGGTCCAGGTGCACGAGGCTGTCGCTGGCAGCCTTCTTGCCGTACTTGTGGATCCGGTCGTCCTCGTCGGTGATGGGCACGGCGTTGGCGGAGATGCTGAACACGCCGTCCAGCTCCACCACCACCGTGTTCACGGCGCCCAGTCGCGTCACTGATAGGCCCCCCTTGGAGGCCCATCTCGCGTTCTTGACGGCGTCCACTTCCACCGGCTCGCCGTCGAAGATGATCTGGATGTGGTCCTCCTCCTCGTCCCACTCCACGGCCTTCCTCGCGCCGATGTACAGCCGGTGACGTTGCTCCTCACCAAAGAGAACGCCGAGGGCCTGGACCCATGTGAAGTCGCGTTTGAGGTCGGGGTTGTGGTTGCCGATGAAGTGCGCGTTGATGTGGAGGGCGGCGTCGGAGAGGATGCAAAAGTTCTCGTCTCTCTTGCCGTGGAAGTAAAAGGTGTTGCCGTCGCCGCCGGTGAAGCGCGGGTCGCCGCAGGAGGTGCCCGGGAAGATGTCGCACATGCAGAAGCTCATGCAGTACTTGCAGAAGACGAGGCACTTGTTGGGGCAGTTGGGCGGGCAGCCCACGTAGCAGCCTGGTGGGCCGCCTTTAGCTTTGCCCTCCTCCTCGCAGGCCACCTCGTACTTGCGCTTGTGGAAACCGGGCCGGATCATCTCGAACCTCCCGCTCGAAGGGATCATCCCGCTCATCGCCTTCCCAACCACAGGCTTCCGAGGCTTCGTTGTCACGGCCGCCGCCGAGAAGGCCGCGCCGCACCACAGCGCAAGGAGCGCCACCACCACTAGGACCAGCTGCTGCATACCCATCGCCGCCGCCATTAATTGCCGTGTCCTCCTCCTTGCAGTGACGGAGGCCAATTAAGGTCGATCGGCTGGCCGGGAGGAAGACGATCGATCGATGGGATCGAGCTTCTTATATATATTATATATGCATGGGCCATCCTCGATGGATCCTCGAGGTCAATCGAGTAGTGGTTCCCTTACGTGGGAAGTCGCGTACGAGGGGACAAAGTGACAGCAAGCAAAACGCGTACGAACGTCGTCGCCTGCTCAGGAGCCATGTGACCCTATACCTGCATTCCACCCTTACGCTTCCCATGCATGCTTAAGGGCAACTTAACCCTACCTAGCTATCTCGTTTAAGTGAGGCGAGGTGAGTTGACCTAGCTACACACACAGATACTACGTACCTATTTTCAATTGATTGAGAGATCCTTCACACACACCCCACTAGTTTGAGATGTACGTCTGTCATGTATATATATGGCCATGCACAACAAGTTTGGTTTCCAGCTGTAAAGAACATAATTAGCGTACCATCAGCGATTTCATCAATCTATGACAAGAGGAGTCACGCTCACGCTATTGCTGCTCGGTCTGGAAACATCCGGCCTGTAAAGCCACGTACGTACTTGTAATTAAGGTGGTGCTCATCGATCTGGTCAACTCAGCCACTAGTCCATGCATCGACTTACCAACAAACGGGAAAACTGAACTACTTGCGAGATGAAGGCAATATGATCCATCTGGCCAAATCACCACCGACAACCAGTGAGTGACCCTGCTCGGCTGCTCCCCTCCGTTGCCACAAACATGGGCCGGATTGCTTCTCCATCTCGACTTGGGCTGGACTAGCTATGAGCCCGAAAAAGAATGAAACTTGGTCCGGAGCGCCCTGTGGGATGGGCTCTCTTTCCTTTCTATACTGCTATATCCTCTCATGTCACTCCTAATGTCAGTTACTCACTTTTCAGATCCAATTCGTTTCAATAACTTTTCAGATACTCGGTGCACGCTCTCTGTTCAGGGACTCTAGCTATTTTCTTTAAGGAAAACGAGCAGTGCACTCTCATGGGCAGAAAAAAAAATGCTTCGATTCAGAACCCTCGAGGTAGTATCAATACATATTCAGTTTTGCAATAGACGACGGAACTGACCCTGATGAATGTGGTCTCTTTCCCCCGCCTTTTATCAGGTGACGCGCGCACGCGTAAGGTTAACTAGGTGGTTCCCCCCGCGTTGCTGCGGTGATTCAGGGCTTTCAAAAAGTATACATTAAATCGCTGAATCAAAATGATTACATAATTTAAAATTTTATTGAATGATATCTAAAGGTTACACAAAATTCTCTAAAATTATAGATGGACAAAAATGTTTTAATATGCTAAGAGTAATTACTGATGAGTTACATAAAACATGACTCAAATGGGGAGCCTATCATAGAGGACAAAATGATCTTGGATGTGTATGCACGACCTGCAATGCTCGATGAATAGAACACCATGTGGAACAATTGTTGTAGAAAATTGAAACAGGAGGCCTCATTGCATCAATTCATCAAAGTTGTATTCTAATCAACTAATCTGCCATATAAGAGGGTACTTTATCTTTGAAATGCATGTAAGATAAAGTATTAAATCAAGGACAGATAACCCAGAGAAACATTGCGACTCTCTAGCAAATCTGTTAATGGTAAGTTGAAATAAATTAACGGACTTACAATGGATCTGTGGCAGAGATGACCGGGGATTTGATGAGCCTGAAGTGAGGTTGTGATGAGAGTGAATGAGAAGAGCTGAACGATGAAAATAAATACTTCTTTCTCAGGCAAGTAAAAGGTGCAACGATCATAATTTTAACACCACATAAACCAAGATAAGTAAACCAATCACAATGTATTTAGTACATTAGCAGAATGATTATGTAGGGATCTTACCTGACAGAAAATTGGATAATTGCATCACTATCATAGATAATGCAACAACTAAATTCTGAATGATTCCTCCAATGAGTAATGCTTGACCACCTGAAATCTGCCCATTCTGCTTTGGCTGCGGAACTAAAAATACTCCCTCCGTTCCAAAATACTTGGCGTTTTTGACTTTCAGACATCAACTTTGACCACTTGTCTTATTCAAAATTTTTGTGCAAACAACAAAACAAACATGTTATGGTTGAAGTATATCAAATGTTTAAACAAGTTATAAAAAAATAAATAACATGTGCACAAAAAATTTGAATAAGACGAGCGGTCAAACGTAGTGTCTGAAAGTCAAAAGCGCCAAGTATTTTGGGACAGAGAGAGTAGCAATGATTAGAAAAAGAGCACACGAAAGGAGTTGGAGTGCAGGTTTAAACAAACTGTGGAGGTTTATTTCTTGTTTTTCTACTCCACTTACCTGAATGATCAATCCAGTTACATATCTTAGACTTGAAATCTAGAGGGGAGCTTTTGAGTACCGTGTAACTTGAATGATTAAGAAGACCAAATATATGCCAACCTTATGATCCAAAAGCGATATGCACGAACATGCACGCATGCAGACAAAAATTACAGAAGCTAGCTTCAGATCTACAGAGATGGTCCGTGCATCTCATCAAACAACACCTGGGCGACTGGGGGTCAAACCATGAGTTGCATATGAGCGCCATCAAAGGGGAGATCAATTTTTATGAACCTGTACGCATGCAAAGAATATCAATTTAATTACATGAACCAAGATTCATAGCTGCAAAGATGGGTTATGAATACGTGAATGAGGCTAGCATCCTAGCAGCAGGGAAGAGATGGGGGAGCCATCCAATGCTTCGGTTTTAAGTAACAAGTATGAGATAAGTTTCTGAGGGTGGAAATGACCGAGAAAGGAATGACATTGTCTCTTGATTGACCAATGATGGTGGCAGTTTCTGCATGCCTGGCCTCCGGCTCTCGGCAGCTTCTTGCTGTAAAGGAATGGGGATTGAAGTCTGAATAGAATGGCTAGAGCGTGGAGAGATATGACTTTAGACAGACACGATGCATTACAAAACATGATTTGACGGGCTAAACTTATCAGATGACGTGGAAGCACGAGAATCAAGCTTTATAGCCATCAATGACTGATAGTGGGTTGCATCTATATAGTATATATAGATTACTGGGAGAGTTGTGTGAGCTTCAAAATAAAAACCACGCAAATACACACAGTATCGATATGATCGGTTATTGTCGCGCAGAACTTGTATGCGTGTGCAGGGCAATGAATGGAACAGAACGAGTCCTTCTCCTTCCATAGTGAGCGAATCGAATCAACTGTAAATTCCGATCGACACGGGTCCAATACAACGATTTTTATGGCCTGAACAACCGATTTCTGCATTGGTAACACGTTTATTTCTACTCTGGTAGATAGCTTGCTGATAGCTTAATTGCTCGAACTATTGGTTGATGTCCTGTCATGCTTGTTGCACCGATGTCAGCAATGCAGGGGTAAGTTTAGTATGCCCTTGCGGTGACCATGGAGATGCCGGCGTGGCGAGCACCGAACCTGGCAACGGCACAATCGGTGTCGAAGATGTCGGAGACGACGTACTTGGGTGCCCCACCCATGACCGGCATCTTGGAGCTCACATCTAGCAGGTTGATATAGTCGGTGCGGTAGGTCTGGCCGAGGACGCCGTGCACGTCGTCGGTGAGGTCGTAGAACTTGAAGCCAAGATCAAAGTGCGCGAGGCTGTCGTCCTCCGTCACGCCGTAGTTGTGGATGCGAGAGTCCTCCTCGCTGATGGGAACGACACTGGCCATGATGTCAAACACACCCTTGAGCTGAACCCTGATGCCGTTGGCGGTGGCGGTCCTGGCGATGGTCAGCCCCGGCACGGCGGTGGACTCCCAAACGGCGCCAATCTCGATGGGGATGTCGTGTTCCACTTGGCGGTCTTCCGGGCGCCCATGAAGAGGCGGTGGTCGGCGAAGCGGATGCCGAGGGCCTGGATCCAGGTGAAGTCATGGCTCATGGCGGCGTTGCGCTTGCCGATAAAGTGCGCATTGATGTGGAGGTTCTTGTCGGAAACGATGCAGAAGTCTTGGTCCTTCTTGCCGTGGAAGTAGAAGTTGTTGCCGTCGCCACCGGTGAAGCGCGGGTCACCGCATGACACGCCGGGGTAGAAGTCGCACACTTTGTTTCAACCACGAGAATTAATAGAACAAGTAATTAATTAGTACGATGACCGTGCATTTAACAAGCTAGAAATGCTAGCTACCTGTAGTTACTATGTTAAAGTACGCCGTAGCAAGAAATAAACATGACCGAGAACGTACTGCAGAAGGTCTTGCATCCGGGGCAGAGGACGATGCACTGGTTTGGGCAGCGCTTGTCGCACTTGGCGTTGCAGCTTGGCTTGTTGTCCTTGGGGTCGTCGCAAGCTAGCTGCTGGTTCCTCTTGAACTTCCCGGGGGTGATCACATGGTAGTAGGAAGGCAGAGGGCGCTGTCCTGCAGGTGGTTGCGCAGCAACGGAAGCGCACACGGCGACCAGGGCAGCAAGCACAAGCACAAAAGCCCCAGCCATATTGCTAGCTACTTAATTAATTACTATGTGGTGACTGGTGTGGTGGCGAGTACTGATGGATCATGGGAGGGTGACAATTTATAATGCTATTATCAAGCTATTAGGCCGTTTAGAGGACCGGCCGCGTGGAGGTGAAGCGAGATCGTCGTGCAATTAATGCATGCATCATGTATGGCTTTTGATCAGTCGGCGTGGTGCTTGCATCTGAATGAATACGTAGGACGCAGATGTCAACCTAGTATAGTAGACACCCTGCAGGTGAACGCAAAGTGTTGTTACCTGAGCACGGCGAGGTGACTGTCGCCCGTCCTATAAATGGGACTTTCCCTGACCAGGTCTTCACCACCCAACACGTACATCCATCTCCAAAGTCATTCAAATAAATACTCCGTACGTATAGCACCAACGTAACAGTACGGGGCAACACTGGTGAAGTGAAGTGAAGTGGTGGCCAATTAGGCAGGCAGGTAGCGCCACCAATGGCCCGGCAGCTCGCAGTGGTGGTTGCCACCTTCTTCACCTTGGTGGCCGTCGTCGTTGCCGCGCAACCACCTGCAGCAGGGCAGCGCCCGCTGCCATCCAACTACCATGTCATAACCCCGGGGAAGTTGAAGAGGAACCAGCAGCTGGCCTGCACCGATCCCCGGAACAACCAGCAGCCCGGCTGCACCGCCAAGTGCGACAGCCGCTGCCCCAACCAGTGCATCGTCCTCTGCCCAGGCTGCAAGACATTCTGCAGTACGTACAATATACACTAGATTGCTGCTTAATTGGTGATGGTTCTCTTAGCTATATATGCATTCTTTAATTGATCAGTAGTACGTTCTCTCACCCTTATTATCACTCCACTTGTATAATTTTCAAGTGTGCGACTTCTACCCCGGTGTGTCCTGCGGTGACCCACGCTTCACTGACGGTGATGGCAACAACTTCTACTTCCACGGCAAGAAGGACAAGGACTTTTGCATTGTCTCTGACAAGAACACCCACATCAATGCTCACTTCATCGGCAAGCGCAACCCCACAATGAGCCGTGACTTCACTTGGATCCAGGCGCTCGGCATCCGCTTTGCCGACCACCGCCTCTACATGGCCGCCCAAAAGACTGCCAAGTGGAACAACGATGTCGACCGCCTCGAGATGGCCCTCGACGACGAGCCTATCCGCATCCCTGCCGAGACTGGTGCACGGTGGGACTCGGTTGTCGTGCCAGGATTGTCTGTCACAAGAACTGCCATGACCAACAGTGTGAGAGTGCAGCTTGCAGAGGTGTTTGACATCGTGGCCAACGTGGTGCCCATCACCGAGGAGGACTCCCGCATCCACAACTACGGTGTCACAGAGGAGGACAGCCTCGCACACTTGGACCTCGGCTTCAAGTTCTACGACCTCACTGACAATGTGCACGGCGTCCTTGGCCAGACCTACCGTTCCGACTATGTCAACCAGCTCGGTGTGAGCTCCAACATGCCGATCATGGGTGGGGCGCCCAAGTATGTCACCTCTGACATCTTCGCCGCCGACTGTGCTGTTGCCAGGTTTGGTGCCAGCCACGCCGGCATCTCCATGGTCACCGCAAGGGCATACTAAACTTACCTCCACATTTGCCTGTGGTGATTGGCTTGCTCGACCAGATCATCCGGCCTTTGCCACCCGTACGATCCAGCCTAACACAATAACAAATTTGTTGGTTTTACCGTTAAGAGGTTTGCACAATTTCTATTGAAATGACGTAAGTAATAACAGATGGATGGAAAAATGTTGCATTTCAGCTATGTTTGACGTTGTTTGTTTGTGTATTCGAAAAGAAAGAAAAAGGAATCGAAAAAGAAAGAAAAAGGGAAAAATATATGATGCATTTAAAAAGGGTTTCGCCACAGGAGTGTAAGCCCCGTTCTGTTAAGTCCACAATGGCGGACCAAGTGAATAACTGTGACAGATTGGCCAATGGGCCCAGAGCCGACTCCCTGTGATTGGGCTCCACACGTGTCTCAGCCCCCCAC
>LAPY01003073.1:33835-46422 GCA_000970635.1 Eragrostis tef | reverse complement strand
ACATTATACGAAGTTATACGACATCTGCGTCCTACGTATTCATTCAGATGCAAGCACCACGCCGACTGATCAAAAGCCATACATGATGCATGCATTAATTGCACGACGATCTCGCTTCACCTCCACGCGGCCGGTCCTCTAAACGGCCTAATAGCTTGATAATAGCATTATAAATTGTCACCCTCCCATGATCCATCAGTACTCGCCACCACACCAGTCACCACATAGTAATTAATTAAGTAGCTAGCAATATGGCTGGGGCTTTTGTGCTTGTGCTTGCTGCCCTGGTCGCCGTGTGCGCTTCCGTTGCTGCGCAACCACCTGCAGGACAGCGCCCTCTGCCTTCCTACTACCATGTGATCACCCCCGGGAAGTTCAAGAGGAACCAGCAGCTAGCTTGCGACGACCCCAAGGACAACAAGCCAAGCTGCAACGCCAAGTGCGACAAGCGCTGCCCAAACCAGTGCATCGTCCTCTGCCCCGGATGCAAGACCTTCTGCAGTACGTTCTCGGTCATGTTTATTTCTTGCTACGGCGTACTTTAACATAGTAACTACAGGTAGCTAGCATTTCTAGCTTGTTAAATGCACGGTCATCGTACTAATTAATTACTTGTTCTATTAATTCTCGTGGTTGAAACAAAGTGTGCGACTTCTACCCCGGCGTGTCATGCGGTGACCCGCGCTTCACCGGTGGCGACGGCAACAACTTCTACTTCCACGGCAAGAAGGACAAGGACTTTTGCATTGTCTCTGACAAGAACACCCACATCAATGCTCACTTCATCGGCAAGCGCAACCCCACAATGAGCCGTGACTTCACTTGGATCCAGGCGCTCGGCATCCGCTTTGCCGACCACCGCCTCTACATGGCCGCCCAAAAGACTGCCAAGTGGAACAACGATGTCGACCGCCTCGAGATGGCCCTCGACGACGAGCCTATCCGCATCCCTGCCGAGACTGGTGCACGGTGGGACTCGGTTGTCGTGCCAGGATTGTCTGTCACAAGAACTGCCATGACCAACAGTGTGAGAGTGCAGCTTGCAGAGGTGTTTGACATCGTGGCCAACGTGGTGCCCATCACCGAGGAGGACTCCCGCATCCACAACTACGGTGTCACAGAGGAGGACAGCCTCGCACACTTGGACCTCGGCTTCAAGTTCTACGACCTCACTGACAATGTGCACGGCGTCCTTGGCCAGACCTACCGTTCCGACTATGTCAACCAGCTCGGTGTGAGCTCCAACATGCCGATCATGGGTGGGGCGCCCAAGTATGTCACCTCTGACATCTTCGCCGCCGACTGTGCTGTTGCCAGGTTTGGTGCCAGCCACGCCGGCATCTCCATGGTCACCGCAAGGGCATACTAAACTTACCTCCACATTTGCCTGTGGTGATTGGCTTGCTCGACCAGATCATCCGGCCTTTGCCACCCGTACGATCCAGCCTAACACAATAACAAATTTGTTGGTTTTACCGTTAAGAGGTTTGCACAATTTCTATTGAAATGACGTAAGTAATAACAGATGGATGGAAAAATGTTGCATTTCAGCTATGTTTGACGTTGTTTGTTTGTGTATTCGAAAAGAAAGAAAAAGGAATCGAAAAAGAAAGAAAAAGGGAAAAATATATGATGCATTTAAAAAGGGTTTCGCCACAGGAGTGTAAGCCCCGTTCTGTTAAGTCCACAATGGCGGACCAAGTGAATAACTGTGACAGATTGGCCAATGGGCCCAGAGCCGACTCCCTGTAATTGGGCTCCACACGTGTCTCAGCCCCCCACCGAAGCAGGGAGAGCCAGCTCGTGGGCCGGTCCACGTTTCCGTGGGCGCATCGCTGCGCAACGAGCCCGGGGACTTTCCAGGGCTGATTAGGCCCGCTCACTTCATCCTGTGGCGAGTGGTTAAGTCTGCCATTGCGCTGGACTATAAACCGGTTGCTCTCGTCCTGAACTGGCGGTATGGGACTAATTCTCTTCCGATTCCGAAGTCGAAAAGGCTAGGATGGGGGTGCTGCTATTACAGCATGGGCTTATGATGGGCCCGTGGCTGCTAACCCCGCCCAAAACCCCGCCGACCCCGAGCTACCCACCACACGGCCGTCATGGCCACCACCCGCCGCCGGCCGCGGCGCGGTTCTAACTCCGACCTCTCCCGCATCCTCACCGACTGCACCCGCCGCGGGGACGCCGCCGCTGCCATGGCCGCCTTCGATGCCGCCGTCTCCGCGGCTCCGGCGCCCCGCCTCGCCGCGCACCAGTACAACCAGCTGCTCCATCTCCCCCCCCCGCCCCCCCCCGCCGCGTCTTCTCCCACATGCTCCAGGCCGGTGCCGCCCCCTCCGAGGCCACCATCACCTCGCTCGCCCGCGTCACCGCCTCCGACGCCGCTGACGAAGCGTTCCAGCTCGTCGCCACCATGAGGGACAAGTACGGCCTCGCCCCGCGCCTCCGTTCGTACAGCCCGGTGCTCGCCGCGTTCCGCCGAGCAGGGGATGCCGGGAAGGCCTACGCCGTCGAGGCCCATATGGCCGCCTCCGGTGTCTCTCCCGAGGAGCCCGAGCTTGCCGCACTCCTAGATGTCAGCTCCAGAGCCGGGGACGCCGGCAAGGTCTATGAGTATATGCACAAGCTGAGGCAGGCGATGGACTGCGTCAGTGAGGAGACTGCAGAGGTGGTGGAGGCTTGGTTCAGGACCGAGAAAGCGGCAATGGCTGGGATGCCCGGGTCCCATCGGCTTGGGTGGCTTGGAACTGGTCCGTGGACGGTGCAGCGGGTCAGAGTCGGGGCAGATGGTGATTGTGGGGGCTGTGGATGCCACCTAGCTTCTGTTGATATCGACATGGAGGAGACACAGAGGTTTGCTGATTCGGTTGCTGGTCTGGCCCTTGAGAGGGAGACCAAATCAAATTTCAGCCAGTTTCAGGTGCGTATCCTCTCTCTGATTGCCATAATGGCTGTGGCGACTGTTTACTTGGTTTGTTATAGTAGATGTTAATTTTTCTCAGTAGTTAGTTGTTGGTCCGTCCTACTGGCAAGCATAGTCATGCATTCGTTTGCTCGCCTTATTTTGTTTACTCAGCACATGAATTGTACTGAAATAATATCTATTCGTAAAACACAAGATTAACAAGTCGAGTAATTTGACTTCTTTAGGACTGGCTGGAAGCAAATAAACAATACGGAGCTATAGTCGACGGTGCAAATATTGCACTGTATCAGCAAAATTTTGCTGAGGGCGGTTTCAATTTGACTCAGGTCTGTGCACTTCATGCTGAATTCGACATGTTGATGTCTCCAGTTAAGCAATATGTACTAACTACTAATTCCTGTTCAATTTCTCATGCTTAATATAGAGCAGCTGGATGCCGTTATAACAGAGCTACGAGCCAGATATAATGGAAAATGGCCACTTGTTATACTGCACAATAAACGAGTTTCCAAGCTTATGGAAAATTCATCTAATAGGCATTTTATTGAAAATTGGAGAGCCAACGGGGCATTGTACACCTCACCAAGCGGGTCAAACGATGACTGGTAACAATCCTCAGTATCCTTTCCCTTGGTATATTTTCAAATGTTGTTGTAAGTTTGATTCTCAGCACTCATGGAAACATGATAACCCTTTTTTAACTCTGTGATTCTTCATAGATCAATAACATGTCAACACCTCAATGATTCTAATAGTATAAGATGCAATCTTTCAGGTATTGGCTATATGCAGCGATTAGGCTTAACTGTTTACTTGTGACTAATGATGAAATGAGAGATCACATATTCGAGCTTCTAGGATCGTCTTTCTTTCCCAAGTGGAAGCAGCGTCATCGGGTGAGCTCTAGAAAATCAGTTTTATAATTTCTGTTCTCCTTGCTTGGTGTGTTAGCACAGAATCCCGGTTTTATAGGTTTAGAATAGCTATTTGAACTAAAACAATGCAATTACCCTTTCCTGGTGCAACCTATTCCACCCATTGAATCTTCTCTTTTCTCATCATGCACTAATTTGCTTTACTCTTTATAATTCTGCAGGTCAAGTACACCTTCAATAAAGGAAAGGCAGTGCTTATGATGCCACCCCCTTATTCTTCAGAGATTCAAGTAAGTAAAGGATTTTCGAGCATTTTCGAGATCTTACTATTTCTGTTGCTCATGTGATCTTCGTTATAGGAGTCGGAGCTGGGATCTTGGCATGTGCCGTTGGAAGAGAAGTCTGGTGATGAGAGAATTAGGATATGGCTTTGTATAACAAGGAACGGCAAAGAACCCGATGAAGCTCCTGCAGTTAACGGAATTGTCCAGGAAGTGCCTCCAACTGAGGCGTCTAATGGAGTTCAGCTGAGTCTACTGGAAAATAAGGCTGAATTAGCAGCTGGCAAAAGAAAGGATAGAGATTAATCACCTATCTAGGAGCAAAATATCTATTCAGGGAGTTGTCGTCGGTAAGAGATTGTGTAGTCGGTCAGCTTGGTTTGTGCATTCAGATAAGGCCGTTGAAGAATAGGGATGATGTGTTAATACAATCCTGAATTTGCAGGATGACAAAAATTGTTAAGCACACCTACACTCGCCTGCAGTTGATTTAAGTTTCAGGCGAAAACTTTTGGCTCCTAGGATTTGGATCCATCCATGATCTGGTGTAACACTGGAGCGATCAATTTTGCTGTATTATTGTTTTTGTTTTACCCTCTCTGAAAAGATGAGATGAATTGTAGGTGCATGATCATGGATGCAAAGTCAAACTTGACATATTAGAATGTTGTACCAACCAATATGTTGTTTTCTTATTTCATCGAAAGAAGCACTATCGGGATATTTGTTCCATTTGTTTCTGTTGTGGTCATGCCATGTTTGGGATTTTCATCTCAAATAAATACAGGTCTAAACCTATCTCAGCATCCAATTAATTTCTTTGGTAGAAACCATAACGGTAGTACAGATACATGTTTCTTAACAAAGGTCGCTCATAGCATTAGAAGGTCAAAATGATCGAAAGTATTTACTCAGGAGACAGCGTAGTCACTTCAGAAATATGGGAGGAGTCAGAGAGATCAGTGTGTCACCTTGCATTTATATTAAATCTGACTTTGCACCCATGGTCACGTCATGAACTGTAACAGACTGGATGTTTGGTGCACATGAAACTGATGCCGCACTAGATGAATTCGAATTATTCAAACACTGAACACTGGTATGTATTTGTGGACTAAAAATCCACACTTAATTTCCTATCGATATCGGAGAACATCTCGAAGAAAGCTTTAAAGTGCATGTATGTCGTGTCTATGTCTTCTTTGCCACACATTTCCCGCACGCTGCAATCAATGTAACATAATAAAGTAAATACTCAACTCAATGATGCCACGTTCAAAACAAAAACAACAGCGACATACATTTTTCTGATTCAAAACATACTTCCAGTTATTTATGATGATTATTTCTCTACACCGTTATCAGTTTTTTGTGTAAATTATGATGATTCAACAATTAACCATTCCAGAAAGAAATGTAGAATGAGCTGAGCAGTACCTGTGCATGGAAAGCTGAGGAATACCACAGTCAACAGTTCGTATGCCGACACCGGAAGCAAGTATAGGTCCAATGGTGGAGCCACAGCCCATATCATTCCTCACAACAAATTCCTACATTGTATTTACATCAATAATTTGAGCTGAAAGCCACCTGACACAATCTATAGATAAACCGAGTAAAGAGAGACATATTTGACTAATATAAGAAAGCATTGTATTATTATTTTTCTCTATAATCCAACATTTTATCAAGCTCCTTCTCCTTAGCTTAGTTTCTTATCAGGAACTATATTACTAGTAGCAATAGATTATAGAAAGGAAAGAAAAACATTAACTGCTTTACTAAACCCTTTTGCAGAGCATATCCATATGTTCAAGCAATCATTACAGGAACTCACAATGAACATGAACTGCTAAGAGAAAATATATTGCAAAGACCAGAGAACACCTGAACAGGAAGGTTATGAATCCTCGCTATTTCTTTGAAGAGGAAAGCTGTAACAGCACTTGTCGCATAACGTTGGTTAGCATTGTGCTTGATCACAAGCCCCTTCTGTAGTTCTGGTCTATGACACTCTTCATGCTTTTCTGGGTAGTTTGGATGCAGGGCATGGGCCATGTCCGCCGAAACTGAAATGGTCAATGGAATTCAGTTGGAGCAACTATTCAGTCCCGCCTCACAGGAGACATCTGATAATGCCTACAAACTCAAACCATACCAAGGAAAGAAGAATGTATTGCGCGTTCCAAAGCTCCCTCCCCCATCGACTGATGAATCAAGGAATCAACGATCCGTCTCATGGCGTGGAACATGGTTGGTGCACCTGCCCCTTGCATTGAATCTGAACCCACCTAACAAAACATGAATATCAAATTAGTTCCAACAATAATAATAATACGATCATTCCCTGCAATCGCTGGTCATTTATTTCTTGCGTAAGGCTACTTTATCAGAAATAAGAATCAAGAACGTGCAAAATAAATATAACTTGCAGGCAGCAGTTAGTGTGTAGGTAGCTTACCTCTTCGTTATCAAACATAGCAACCATTCTTATTGCCTTTTCATTTGCCAACTGTTCTGGCACCTCGGAAGAGTCCATAAGAGATCTGAGAGCGCAATAACATGAAGCAAGATTATCCAGTCTTCCAGAATAGATGAACTCATTGTTCCCCCCACCAAGGCAGCTAGGCTGGGTATCACATACATTCAACTCCATACCAATTATTTCATCTGATCCACAGCCAATTTCCTCCAAGAGAATCTGTGGGGGTACAGCGAGAAGGATAAGATAGAACTGCAACACTACAGGTTCAGGCAATTTGTAGCAATTTATAGCTACTATCCAAGAGAATAAAGGAACTGAAAAGCAAGGGGAGGGAGCAATACCTGCAAAAGTAGTGGATGGTGGGCAGGTTTTGTAGAACTAGAAGCTTTTTCATCGGAGTTCATAGTAGTTTCCTCATGTTTTGTTGCAAGAAGTGGAACAAGATGAGTCTCTAAGTTAGGCTTGAACCCATCAGAATTCACTGTGCTAAAATGAAAAAGAATCCACTTAGCTAAAGGGGATGGAACAATATTTCCTTTTCTTAAAAAAAATAAATGTGGTATTGAAAAACATAAAAACAGGCATAAATCCTTTACTGTGAAATGCTAAAGCTGTGCGCTAAAAGGGGGAAAAAGGAGAAGAATGATACAATACAACTTTCAAACACTCCAACACGGATAAATGTTCACGGAAATAAAGTGTTAAGTTGGCAGGGTCAGACAAGGGTGCAGTCCTGAATGATACATATGATATGAACTCTAGAAGTATAGTATTTGTTTCATAGAAACAGTACAAACAATATGAATACGAGAAAGGATGCATGCGAATTCGTACAAGAAATGTAAAGTAAATAAGACAAGAAGAATGTGAGAATTAACCGGTTAAGATGTATAGCCAGTGTTGGTACTCGTATCAAGGGTCGGCTCACTTTGACAAGCTTATGCTTAAAGGAGCCATCTGGAGCCTTGAGGATGACTCTCCCAGCCAGAGTTAGATCTCTATCGAACCATGTGTGCCACAAGCCACCGCCATATGTCTGCACATTTACCATTTGATGCCCAGATTTTAAGGAGGCAGACCTCGGTTTGAGCTTGAGGCATGGGCTGTCAGTGTGAGCTGCAATTATGTTGAAACCGTTTCCAACTCTGTACCTGCAGACCACAGGCACGCCAATGTATACACATTTTAAATTTCTTTTTGTGTTTTTAACTTGGAAGAGAAAAGGGAAGTTGAGAAGGAATTTTTTGTACTGGACAAGTGAAACTTGTAGCAAGAATACTTGTCGTTTATTTGAACATTGAGCAGTAGACTCATTGCGACTCTTGAATGCTAATTGAAAGCTACGATGACTAGGAGGAATGAACTCACTTTTCCCCAACTGCAAAGGCAACCAAGCATGACATGTTGCGCGTGAAGAAGTAGCGGCCACCGGGCTGCAGGTCCCAGTCATCGTTCTCACTGAGCAGCTTGAAGCCCGCTGCGAGCAGTTGCCTCTTGGCCTCAGCTGGAAGAATGAGTAAAGCCGAAGAAGTCAGCACACCCCTCCCTTGGAGGAATAAGATCGAACGTCTCCAGAGCATGGGCACAGGACTAGGAGGAGGCATGGGGTGGCTCACCGGTGGCGTGGAACTGCGTCCATGACTCGTTGAGGTAGTCGAGAAGACCGGCAACGATGGAGGGCGAGGGCGAGGCCGAGGTGTCGTGGGGTGAGGTGGGGCTGCTGGAGCAGAGGAGGCGGGAGGCGGAGGAAGATGCTGCGGCGCTGGGGAGGCGGCGGCCCCACGACCATGCGGCCGCGGTGGAGGAGGAGAGGGGGGAGCGAGGAATGGCTGGGAGCGGCGGCCTTGCGAGGTGGAGGCGGAGCAGCGCCATCGACGGCGAGGCGTGCGGCGCAACTCGAGCCCGAGGAGCGGAAGAGATGACGATGCAGTGCTGTTGTATGTGTCGCGCGCGCCTAACGCAACACCCTGTATCTTTTTTTTTCATCTTGCGAGTTTGATTTGGCCTTGGCCAGATTTGTGTGGACTCGCGGCGCTGAGACGGTGGACTCGAGGCCGTCCGGCCGGCGTGCCCAGACAGAGCAACGGCCAAGCGCAAGGTCGTCTTCGTCCATGGCGTCCGCCCAGGAGGTCCTGGAGGAGCTGTGCGTGTGCGTCCTGGACAAGCCAGGCTACGACGAGAGCGAACCCTTGCAGACAGAAGAATCCTTGTGCTCGCTTCGTCATCGGCCTCTCCCTGAAGCCAGCCATGTTTCGCCTGCTCGCCGACAAACATGGCCAGCCTCGCTCCTGCAGGGGATGCATGTTTATCAAGTATCAAAAAAAAAAAAGGATGCATGCTTATCCACCAATGTACAGCATGAATGTAGCCATTGCTATTTATAGAGCATATGTCTTCAAGAAAATTCAGCAGCATTGCAACTTCACAAAGTAGGACAGTTTATTCCATTATCATTTATTGAAAAGCGACACACAATTTATGTAGCAACAACCACCAAGGCCAAATGGACAATACTAGTGTACATGATCAATTCTACAGCCCCACAAAGTAGGACATGTCAAATTCTCAGCATCGGTATACAAAGCCTAATGTACCCCAATCAGCTAATAATCTACTATCACACCCCTTTTGGAAGTCCAGTCACTGAATCAATCAATGCTTGGCTTTCTTCCGCAACAACCTTAGGGCCAGCCCCGAGCCTGCTGCAGATGAAGTAGCTAACATCGCCCTTGAATTTTTGATCCGGTGTCTTCATCTCTGGAGGCGCTGGAAGAGCCTCAACGTCTTCCATGGAATGCAATCCAGCATCGCTCAATATTGATTTGTCACCAACCAAGTAGCTGCAAGATCGCATCCATCAGATACATCCATATACACTCAGTAACAATTCATTCATTTGTGAAAAGAAAAGGTCAACACACACCTGCTCAAATCCTTATCTTGGGGAGGGAAATAGTACAAGAGCTTCTTAAGAAGAACAGTTGCAGTTTTACGGTTTGGTGCAATCATGACCGCGTTAGGCCCAGCGTCGAAGGTGTAGGAGACCTGCCATTAGAAAGGCTCAACAGAATCAGAAGTCTACAGTACTAAGTCTGTTGCATCCACAGTAATAAATGGTTTCGCTACTAAATCAATCACACCTTCCAATACCAAATGATATTGTGGTATTGATGAAACATATCAGACGCCACAACAAGTCTAAAGTAGTATGTGCCAGTATCATTGGAGTTGTAACAAAAAAGGAAGTTGCCAGTGGATTTATGTACTTCTAAGTTCCAACCCCTTTTTTTTTATAGATATCACATCCAGCAGAACAATTTAAAACTCAGTATCTCTAGAGTACACTCGCAACAGTAATAGTTCACACCTAATCTTCAAGATGAGAGAAAAAATGAAGGGTTCCAAACCATGATAAGGAAACCAATTTGTTGCTAACTTCAGAACTAATATTTTCAGTGAAAGTGTAACCAAACTTATTCGATGGTGTTGTTATACTTGAGCAATATTCACTAGGGTGGGCCGTGGGCAACAAAGTATAACTCAAAATATGTTATTTTTTTAGGATAGAGTTCAGAAAAAAATAAAAAAATAAGAAAAGACAAACGGATGTCCAAAAAACTACCTGTGGGGTTCCCTCTGAGTGATTCCACTTTTCCACAAGGCTTATTATCCTGCATTTGGTTGCAACAGCAATTTTAACTCTTGGATTTCATTAGTAACAGAATTCCAAACCAATGCTAAGAACATACCTGTGAGATGTATCATTCATATAGAAGATGGGTGGGCTCGTGTCTAAACATACAGCATGAAACTGGTTGCTATCCGCACATGTTAACTTGGCAAAGGATGCAAAGTCACGATTCTTGATAGCTTCTTCCATTTTCAACACCCGACTTGGCACTACAGTCTGAAACATAACAAAGAGCACAGAGCACGGTAAGAGCACCAAAAAGAAACTACAGCCAACACCATATACAAAATGCAGAAACACTTCATATTTGATAATGTCTTAAAGCAGAGGCTCTCATTTCAGAAAATACAGGTAAATGACTATGCCTGCCCTCCATGATTTTTGAGAAATTAAATTTGCAATATGTAAGAATTAGAATGAAGTTCACGTTCAGAATGGAAAATCAATCACCTGGGCCCTGTATTGCAAGAGGGGACTTGTTTCAACACTGTCTTTCATTCCACTGGTGCTACTAGTTTCCTTCTGCTTTGAACTAACCTAAATCCAGAAATAAAGGCGTCAACTATTTATGATATCTGATAATACATGTATACAACATGAAAATGAGTTACTATGCAACACAGGATTGCTATCACTGAAGTAACTATGCAACACAGGATTGATGACATACCACTGCAATAACAATTACAAGATCATTCCAATGCGCTTCGTCAGCAAGCTGCACCGCGATACTGTCACTTCCATCATCTTTCTGCAAGTATACGGTCAGGCCTCATTCAGTCATCATTGACTCGGAAAAAAAATGTCCATTCAACCTAGGCTGTTTCTCTGTCATATCCATACGATTACTCACTTTTCCCATACACCATTTGACAAATCCACCATATATACTGCGGCATGCGCTCCCAGATCCCTGCCTATATGGGTTTGTGCAGGATAAGTAAGGATTAAAAAATTGGCAAAGTGCTTGGGAAATAGAGTAGTCCTTGCACTGTGTCAAAAAGAAAAAGAAAACAGAAAGACAGAGCACACACTATAGAGTGCTGGATATCGTGTCGGTAAAAAGAGCACACCTTGCAATTGAAGAAAGTTGTCCATAATCTTCTTTCACATTCATCAGCTTTCCCAGGGTGAACACTGCAGAAGTATTCAAATAATAATTAGTATGCTGGGACACATGGTTTATTAAAGCAAGAACATGACAAAATGTTTAAAAATAACAAAACAACAGCGAGCCGTCATTTGATCTTCTTCAGTATGCTAATGAATTTTAAGTTAAGTACAAAGGAGGAGGGACCAGAATTTAGCATTGCCCAAATAGGACAACAGACATATTGGAGTACACCAGAACCAAGAATTTTATACTTTCGATTTTCAATTGCCTCATGATAAAAACAGATCATGTTTAACAAATTATCAATACAGAAAAGGAAGCTGGATTGCACTAGGGACACCAAGAGGAAATGCCGATTTATGATGAGAAACAGAGGGAGATTAACATGATAACAGAAGAGAATTTACCAAGACAAGCAAAGCCAGCAGCCGAAGAAGCCAAGCCGGCAGCAGTAGGGAAGTTGTTGTACGATGCTATGTGGACGTGCAAATTCTCCCAGTCCTCTTTCTTGATCTTGATTCCCTTCTTCTCGTCCTCGAAATCACAAGCACGCTTCCGAATCTCTCTCAGGCAGCTCTGAAACCTTCCCCCTGACAGCGAGATCTCCTGCTCAATTTCAAACAGAAAGCCTAGATAAGCCTACAGCTATCTTTTTCATCAGATTAAGCTTTCAAAGTACTAGGATTATTTATTAGTCTGCCACTTGGTTAGTGTCCAGAGAGGGCACCCTGTAAGCATAGATGACAGTAACACATATATAGTGCACAATGACAAAAGGTTATGCATTTTCTTATTGAGAAGGACAAGCACTCTGGAGCTCTGCTCACTAGGAACTGTAGATGCAGCCAGCTTTCAAATAGATCCGATCTAGATCTAGGCAGGAACTGCTAATTTGAGCAGCACAAGCATTGCACAAAAAAGACTACAGCTAATTTGATCAGCACAAGAATTTGCACAAAAAGGACTACTCTAGCACACTTGGATTGGACGCTCAACTCCTTAATTTGGTGTGATCGCAATGAAGCAGCCAGCAGTGTGTCGGATGATCAGGGAGGAGAATCGAAGAGCGGCGGTACCTCTCGAATCTTCAAACAACTAAGCAGCCGAAGCGGCGACTGAAGTGGAGGTGAGCCAAATGACAACGAGTTACTGACCTTGCCGTTGAGCCACATGCGGTCGGAGGGGAAGGAGGGGCTGACGGCGACGGTGGTG